>MU279893.1:0-60097 GCA_022385655.1 Xylaria intraflava | reverse complement strand
TGCGTACAGTCTCCGTAGGCACCATCCCCGTTTCTACACTACGTAGGTCGGGCTAGCTATTATCCACTAGCCTACCCGACCTGCCCGGCCTAAGGAGTTGGTTCACTACTAGCAAACATAGCACTGAACCCTGAACGTTGCCGCAGTCGAACCCGCAATCTCTCACCGACACTTCGACATGCCACGGCTGACATGTTTCGCGCTAAGCCGACTTGATCCCTAGGCTCTCTCAAAACTTGCAGGTCCGTTTTGCCAGAAGCAGCTCGTGGATTGAGTCGGAATCTACTGAAGGAGTCGTCTCCCCTATAGCATATTAGCACATGTCGGCTCAACTGCCGTGACTCAATGAGATGCTGCGATAGCTCTCCATTACGGGGCTCTCACTTTCTATGGCATCCTGTTCTAGAAAACTATGAAAATATCTGTAACGGGGCGGCTATTAAAAGACTACGGCTATGCAAGAAAACCTTGTACCAGGATTAAATGGTTAGGTCAGCACTCTATCAGAGACCAGAGCGCAACGCCATTCCCAGAAGAATCGTAGACCAGGTCAGTGACCACGTTACGATCTACTCCTAACCCACTTCCAGGTCCCCGAACCGAGGTCAGATTAGGAATCAGCCTTAGCTGTAACGGCCCTGGCTCGGATATCCTAATACCGCGTACTACAAGTCGGCTCAATGCCACTATCGGAAGCTTCGACAACGGATGATATGTTACAGCAACGTTACATTAAGTATGGAGTTCTTGGAAGAGTCAGAAACCCAATAGAGCATTGGAGAATCTCATAGAATCTCAAAGAATCGGGTGAGCAACTGGATCACTAAGTACAGCAGGTCGGACTGGGGATAAAAGAAGAGAGTCTTGTATCCCCCCTATCTTGTTCTCCTTTCTACTCCCCATCCGATGTCTTGTACGTTAGACCTAGTCCTTGTCCTAGCTTTGGAAATCCTGGCCTAAGTGCCCATGTCTTTGTCCTAGTCCCCTGTGTCTTCAGCCCCGTCCTATAGTCCTCGGCCGCCCTTGCCCCACCAGCTCTAGCCTTGCCCTGCCCTGAGCCCCCTATTGACGGACTCTCTGGAGCCTGCTCCCCTTCGGCCATCCTCGACCACACCCGGTACCCCTTGACCTTCCCCGACAGACTTTGATAGACTTTGATAGACCTTGATTGACCTTGATCATCCTTGATAAAGGTTGATAAAGGTCGAAAAAGCTTGTTTTAGGTTGTTTTGAGTTGTTCGAGATTGTTTTGTGTTGTCTCCACCTGCCCGCCATCACACTAGCGATCGGAATCAAGTTGCCGGTCTTCAATCGACGACTTACGTATATAGACCCAACGGGCGTCCGTCGTCGTACGTCTATTCTAGTCTTCTTTAAGCGTTAGTTTCATAGTAATACTAAGACCTAACATCCACATCACCTCACTTCTACTCAGCTTACCTACTTTTACAATATCACACATCTCGATGCATCGGGCAATGCCTCTAAGCACATTCTAACCTAAGTTACGGATGCAGTCCAGTAGTCAGGATGACCCGTGCCTCCCGGGTAGCCCCTCTGAGAAGACTGTGACAAGAGCCTGTACAACAGCTAAGTTCGGGATGATAGTTTACGAATAGCGTGTAATAGGGGCTTGGAACAATAGTTCAATTCAACTAATAATAAAATATGGTCCCAAAGGTCGCTATGCCCTTCTAACTCCCTCTTCCCGGGTCGGGACTGTGCTCGCTTCTTATGCTCTCTGCCCGGGGAGTGCTATAGTGTCTTCAGTGGCTACGATGGTTCCTTCGTGGCCTCTAACGCCGAATCTCGGAGCTATACGCGCTGTGCTGTGCTTAGGATTCGAATCCTGTATCGTGAATCACCACGGTGGGCATACAGGTGGGTTGGCTATTCCTGGGGTCTTGGTTTCCTGGAATCGCTTTCCCATATACCCACCGACCCCACTTGGCTTCAGAACGCGACGGAGAGGGCCCAGGATCACCAGGGCCTTTTCCGAGAAATTATTAGTATGGTAAACTGGTCTTCATGACTCACAGAACGCGTTTTTCGCCAAGTTCTGAGGACACCTAGGAGCCCGACATAGACGGAATCGATGCGACAATTCAGTGCAAGTTCCAGGCATCTTCCGGGCCGCTGTAGGGGCCGGTATAGGGCCTGGAACTGCCGGGTTAGGCCCGACATCGCGGGTGACGTGTTTTCGGCGATTGCTCGCCCTGCAGGCCTTGTATGCGAGACCTGAAACATGCTATCATGTAGAGAAAACTCTTCCGGTCACGATGGATGTGGTTGCGTCCCCGTAGGACCAACCGTCGTCGAGATATTGGCGAATTAGTGTGGCCCTCCCGGGTAGGTCCTCCCGGAGGGGCTACCCGGTAGGCGCCGGGTCATTCTGACCCATCGAGAGACGTGTTTATCTTCATAATTCCCTGAAACGGGACGCCATAGAGGGTGAGAGCCCCGTAGTGAAGGAACATCGCGATATCTCATTGAGTCACGGCGGTTGAGCCGACACGCACTAATGTGCTAAAGGAGAGACGACTCCTTCAGCAAATCCTGACTCAATCCCCGAGCTGCTTCTGGTAGGACGGCCTGCCAGTCTTGAGAGGGCCTAGGGATCAAGTCGGCTTAGCATGAGACGTGTCAGCCGTGGCATGTCGAAGTGTCGGTGAGAGATCGCGAGTCCGACTACGGCAACGTTCGGGGTTCAGTGCTATGTTTACTAGTGGTTAGGTTAGTACGGGAGGAGTTGTTACATGTCCGTATGACATCACTACACTGAGAGATAGGATAGGATGGTGCAGGTAGTGAGGTTCAACATGTTATAATTCTTCATGGTCACCTTGGTGGGATAAGGAAGGAAGTTTCCTCCTTGCCACCCAAGCTGGAGGATGCCCAAGGTATAGGGACTAAAGTCCTTAAGTACATTTCTGGAAATTCTGCCAAGACCAGAATTTGCATAAATGCATCCTCGCGCATAGCGCATAACTCCGTGCGCATAATTCAATAAGGCATGCATTTATGTGTCATTCCCTTAGGACAGGTACACAGGTACATGCATGGCATAATATAATGATGTCTGACTATAGGTACTCCCTTTATAGGTATGTACCTAGGTACCAATGGGGTGAGGCAGGGGTGTATGCTTGGTAGGAATAGCTAAATATGCTTGCACAAATGTGTGCATAACTTTAGGCAGCACATGCATAAAGGAAAGAATAAATATAAGTCTCGGCACACATGTACCTAGGTACATGTGTGGTAAGACATTGGTGTGTGTTTGAGATATGTACAGTCCCTTTAAGGAGGTAAAGCATAGCTGAGGTGCTGTAGGTAAGAACTGTTCATACTTCCGTATGCCAAGCTGGAGGAAGGATGAGTAAGAATCGCAAGTTGTAAAAACAACTAAGCTAAGGGGGAGGATGAGTAAGCTAGAAAGAAGGATGAGTAAGCTAGAAAGAAAGATGAGTAAGAGTCGTCAACTACAGTGGTAACTAAGGCAGAGAAAAGATGAGTAAGAGTTGCAGAGGTAGCTAAGCTAAGAAGAAGGATGAGTAAGAGTCGCCAACTATAGAGATGGCTTAGGTAGAAGGAAGGATGAGTAAGAGTCGCAGAGGTGGCTAAACTAGGAAAAAAGATGAGTAAAAGCTGCCAACTATAAAGGTGGCTAAAGCAGGAGGAAGGATGAGTAAGAATCGCAAGCTATAGAAATGACTAAGCTAAGAAAAAGCATGAGTAAGCTAGAAAGAAGGATGAGTAAGAGTCGTCAACTACAGTAGTGGCTAAGGCAGAGGAAGGATGGGTAAGGGTCGCAAGCTATAGAAATGACTAAGCTAGGAGGAAAAATGAGTAAGAATTGCTAACTATAACATAATTTCAATTAGTGCATAACTATAATTGGTATTTTTTAAATGCTATTTCAGTTACTGCATATATTCAAGTAATGCATATATTCATATGGTGTCGGGGAATTATATGCACTAAATGAAAAAATCGCTATATCAATGACCTTCCTATTTCGGAAGCCAGACCTCAAGGAAAAGCCAGCCCAAAAAAGCCAGCCCAAAAGGGCCAACACCACACGGGAAAAAAAACCTCGACCAAAAAACCCTTGAAAACAAGGGCAAAAGAGAAAGACATGTTCGGGATTTATTAGTTTTCTTAATCATATAGATACCTGCTTGTTTCTCCCATCTTGAGATCCCATAGCCAGTCAACTCAGAAAAGAAAAAGCATTCGACTGCGAGCAAAATGTCGCTTGCAAGGGTAAAGCACATCGTTCTGGTATGTTCATCACTCACCAACGATAAAGTGGCATAACGCGACTTAATGTCTCACGCGGACTCTGTAATAGGTGCTATCGGGGAAGGGGGGCGTTGGAAAATCTTCCATCACCACGCAGTTGGCGCTTTCCCTGTCGCTCTCAGGCCACTCCGTCGGTGTTCTTGATGTTGACCTTACAGGACCCTCGATGCCCCGCATGTTCAATATCGAAAATGCGAAAGTGACGCAGGCCCCCGGCGGTTGGCTCCCAGTGCCCATCCACACCGCAAACCCGGAAGCCGGCGTTGGTGAGCTACGTTGTATGAGTTTAGGATTCTTGTTACGGGGAAGAGGCGATGCCGTCGTTTGGCGAGGCCCCAAGAAAACTGCCATGATCCGGCAGTTTCTCTCCGACGTCCTGTGGGGGGAGGTGGACTATCTACTTATCGACACGCCACCGGGAACATCAGACGAACATATATCTCTCGCGGAAACGCTATTGAAAGAGGCACGGCCGGGTCAGGTTGCCGGCGCCGTTGTGGTCACCACTCCTCAGGCCGTAGCCACGGCAGATGTCAGGAAAGAGTTGAATTTCTGCGTTAAGACCAGCATCCCCGTCATCGGCGTCATAGAGAACATGGCTGGTTTTGTCTGCCCGAATTGCGCCGAGTGCACGGATATTTTCGGCAAGGGCGGCGGGCAGGTGATGGCGAACGACTTCAACGTGCCGTTCCTTGGCAGGGTCCCCATCGACCCACAATTCGTCATGCTGATTGAGACCGGCCGCAAGCCGGAGTATCCGCAGGGCACAGTCATTAATGGCCAGGATTTCTCCAAAGCGCCGGCGGACGGCAGCGGAACTGCCGACGACGTGACTCGAGATGCGAGCTCGCTAGCAGAGAAGTATCGGGCTTGCTCACTCGAACCCGTCTTTCGAGAAATAACCAAAGATATCGTGACCTCCGTCGGGTGATCAATTGCCAACTGCCACTCCATCAACACGATTATTAGTCATCAGCCGCTCGCTTATCATGGGCTTATCGGGAGCCGATGCAACCGTCAACGCAGCACGAGGCAAACTGGAATCTTCTAGATTCACGGAGCGGGAGCGGAGCAACCTATCGGGTCGATTGCATTAATGGAGGGTACCTACGTAACGCGTTTTTACCCTGTTGGTCGGCCTGTCGTATTGCTCGGCCATCCAGGGGCGCTGCTCACCTATTGCACCGTGCCGGATGTGTTGAAACAGGCTGGGTGGCCGAGCCTTACGATCCCGACTAGTAGGTAGGGCCGCGATGTTAATGCAATGCAGAACGGCGCCTCCTGAGCACGCCGGCTCAACGCACTAATGGCAATGGACAACGACTCTGATGAGACATGTAGCGGTGCGCGTAGATAGAGGCGGTCGAGCCATGCGAACACGACAGGATCCCGGGTGGTTTACATACAGACCGCACATATGCAATGTATTATTGTTGATGTTCACGCCGGCCACGTGACCTGTCTCAAAAGGCATTCGAATCTGCACAGTGAATGGAACAACTATTCCGCACCATTGACTCCCTATTTCCCTTCTGTGTAAGTAAGTCGCAGGAGAATGCCCTGACAGCCACGACGGCGTCGCAGTGGCCAGCTGACTGGATGGCGCATGCGCAAGCCGATTGGGGGCCGATTACCGCCCCTGAGCCCAATAGGATCGGTAGTGAATGTATGTTGCAGCTCGAGGCCGGACGAGAAACAGGTAGGTAACCTACCTTGGGCACTGGGTAAAGTACTGGGTATTCGCCAATTGAGTGATCAGCGGTTGTTCGTTTCGGGCCTATTGCTTTGGGCATTCGCCAATGCAACGCTGAAGCTCACTCAGCTCAAATGGGGCACGCAATCAACCCGGCTCGATACTGTGATAGGCAAGGAACCACTTATACCGGCGCCAATAGTCACGCCGGATCTTATATAAGGTGCATCCCGTCGTTCTATGAGTACAGGCGGTGTTGGCGGCGCACACCGGGTTCAACGTTTTGAGCAGCTCTTGCATGCATAGTATGAGCTATAGCCGAACTTACCTGCGCACATACTTTCGAAGCGTTGCCGGGTACGAGTCCGCGCAGGCATTTACAGGTCTGTGTATACTCCGTAGCATAGGCAACCGGTTTAGAGTGCCAGCCTACGTCATTATTACCTGAGGATTCATCAGTGTCTGCGAAGTGAGAGTACCTACCGGTACCGGCTTGTTCAGAGACGATCAGACGGGGTATCCGAGGATCAGGTACGTATAGGAAGTAGTAGGAGGCACGGATATATAGTGGGATTAACACGAAGTAAATTGGGATCGCGGCAGTCTGTAATCCCCACCGTGCCTGCTGAGCAGTGAGCACACAAGCACAGCAGGTAACCGACTCCCGCCACGCCCAGGCCCGTACCCGTACCCGTAGCTCTTACCCGTGGGCAGCGCAGGGCAACTTCAGGCTCCGACCACACACGACGGGACAGTGGTTACACTGTGCATCCAGCCCGGGAGCACCGCTTCTGGCACTGTGGCGCAGCGCCTGGCAGGTCTCCGGCGTGAGCTCACGACCAACTAGCACCGAGTGTTTCTTTTCCGCTTTTTTTTTTTTTTGATCGTCCTCCTGCACACAAAAACATTAACCTAGCCCCAACCACACATTATCCGCTATCCAGAGAGTACATACGCTCTTCACCAACCAGGCCACCAATAAGATCCACCATTGCTGGTTTTTATATTCTGGCCTCTTCTCGTCGAGCATCCTGGTGAAGAGACTTCTTGTTGACTCACCACCTGGTTCACTTAGCATTTCGCATTGACTCGGCTCTGTGGTCACACGACACGCCAGATCCGCCGTTGGTATTTGGACGACCACTTCGACTTCAGAGTTTCTCTGGACGCTCCCGTGGTCTCCCATGAACCCTGTTGAACTTTTGCGCTTCCTCTCTAAGCCCGCAAAGTACGGCTATATCCCCCTCCCTACCCCCCCACCCCCCCTTCGGCCTGATATTTGATCGTTCTCTTTTTCACTCTACCCGTTTCTTCTGTCTCAACCTAACCTGCTTATTGCGAGTTACAGACCCAGATAACACCTACTGTTGACTGCATCTCAGTCGCGAGAAGCTTCGTCCTCGTCTCTTCTCTCTCTCTTACCGCTCCGTCGACCAATTTGCAGATAACCTCGTCTGCTAGGTCCGATACTCCCCCACAGGTATCGGCTTCTGCCAGAACGAGGCCACCACTTTTGATCACCATTCCGTGGTCAAAGCACATCCTTCTCCCCCTTCGCGGTCGACCCCCCTAACGTCCACTTTGTGAGACGTTTGAACCACACACCTGCATTGTAGCTGGCTTCCGCCAGCACTCGTTGTTCCCCGTCATCCTGTGGGCCTACTCTCTCAAACGAACGCCGCAAGGTTCGTTTGGGTGGCAGTCAGTGCTCCGCAGTAGCTCTAGCGACGGCACCCGTTTCTACTAGCATATACGCCTCGTTCGAAGTCGCCCCGACTTTGCTAGCATTACACTTAGCCGTCACAGTGTCCGCCGAACATCTTTGTTGGAGATGGTGAACTTCGATATCTCTAACGATTACACCTTCTCGCCGTCTGAGGGCGCGCCCCATTTGACGATCAATCATGATGTTGCTGCAGATCTAGACTCCAGCAATGCCTTCGAGGGTAAGCTCATCTCTAACAGCCGCTGTGGGAGTATCCAGCTAACCGTTCCATTGTCAGGCCCTGAGAAGTTGCTCGAGGTCTGGTTTGCCCCCAGCCCCGACTGCCTGCCTCCTGGTGCTAAGCCCGATGGGCTCAAGGCGGTTTCGAGTGAGACCTGGGTTGGCATGCTCGACATGGTCAACTGCAAGATCCTCTCTGTGCTCGAAGCCGAACATATGGATGCCTACCTTCTCTCCGAGTCCAGCATGTTTGTCTTCCCACACAAACTCATACTGAAGACATGCGGGACTACGACCCTGCTTCTTGGCCTTCATCGACTTCTGCGCATTGCCGCCGAGCACGCTGGATTCCCATTCCACAACGCTGAGTCCCTGGATGAAGACCACACTGCCGCCTCGCCCTACCGCGTCTTCTATTCGAGGAAGAATTTTCTCTTTCCTGACAAGCAACGCGGACCTCACCGAAGCTGGAAGCAAGAAGTCAAGTTTCTCGATGACATGTTTGATGGTGGCAGTGCTTACATGGTTGGCAAAATGAACGGGGACCACTGGTACCTGTACATCACCTCCCCCGGAACGTCTGTCAATCCTCCGCGTGCCCTGGAGGACAATAGCGCTCTGGCATGCCAACCCAACTCGACCAAGATTCCTACCAACACAATTCCCATCTTCGAAGGGGGGCTCAAGGGCAACGACGAAACCCTGGAGATTTTGATGACGGACCTAGACCCTGACAATGCGAAGCAGTTTTATCTGGAGCACGCGAGTGCGGTCGCGAGCACCAGGTTCTATTCGCATGCTCAGGAGGCGGGCAAGTTGGCTCTGGACAAATTGGGCAGTATGTCGGACAGTACCATTACTTTCAAAACAGATAGTACTGTGGAAAGTATTCTGGACAGCGGTTCGGAGGATGCGCTCGATGTTTTCGATAGTGGAAGCGACACCGACCTTCATAACTCCTATACCCCATTGACCGAGCAGGCCGACGAGGAATGCCTGACGACCGAAGGTCATGCCCTGGGAAGGGTGGTCTCGGAAGCCTGTGGCCTCTCGGACGTGTATCCCACGTCCAAATACCCTGATGCACGAATCGACGCCTATCTCTTCTCGCCTTGCGGCTTCTCGGCCAATGGCATCGTCCCGGCTCCCCAGTCGCGAGACGACGATGATTCTGCAAAGTCAACCCACTACTTCACTGTTCATGTGACCCCCGAGCCGGTCTGCTCATTTGCTTCGTTTGAGACCAATGTCCCCAGCGGGCAGGACGGACGCGACACATCCGAGATTGTTGAACAAGTTGTCAGCATTTTCAAACCTGGTCGTTTTAGTGTCACTTTGTTCGAAGCTAAGGCCACCCACGGGTATGACGACGACGAGACCCCTGCTAGTCTCAACCTCAACAAGCGGATGGACAAAATTCAAGGATACCGGCGCATCGACCGTATTGTCCACGACTTCGACGATTATGACCTGATTTTCCGATTCTACGAACGTGAGGACTGGACTGGTGGGAACGCTATCCGACTTGGGGAGGACATGTAGGGCAGCCTTCGCCGCCGTCGTTTCTCGTTCGACTCTGACCTGTAGTCCCTCATTTTGTCTCTATCAGGACGTCCTAATCCAGAAAGCTGGGGAAATTGGACTACAACGCATTGCGTTGCAAAACCTTTGTCTTCGATAGTCTCTCATTCACTCTAATTGATTGTGCTGTTACACCAGCGACCATTTTCCAAACAATAATGCTCATGAAGAGTTGGACATGTCTTCACCATGTCTTCACCATGTCTTGGTGCCTGTGTTTTGTCGCATGGTATTTATAAGCGAAGGTTTCGCCAGCGTATGTGTACACAGGTCCAGGAGTCCTGTGGTCAATAATCGGCAAGTTTATTCCGAGCTCTATAGGCAAGTTGTCCAGCTTGAGGACTTGGGCTGCCAATGCCAGACTCAAATTCGGTTTGAAACGCTTTGCGGTTCAAAACTTGACTGACCGTGTCACAATTGGGCCATTTCTAGTAACCGCGCTGGTCAAGACTTGTTAGAATAGAGGTCGCTGACGTATTTCTGCTAGAGTCGTACTTGGCTAGCCGATGAGTCGTCCCATATATGGAAATATTTGAGACAAGTAACTTCCCATCGTGAAAGGTGAGCTTTCCCAGTCGCGTGTTGGGCACCCATACAAAACAAATCATGAGTCCGTCGACAGGAAGGAGACTCGGACTTGTTGACGCATCTGGATTATGTGTTTCGCTTCTCACTCCTCGGCCCCTGTCCCTGGTTCTTTTCCTTCCTCTGCCCTCCCCTTTCTTTTCGGTTTCTTTCCCTTCTGGCAGCTTGATAAATACCCCTCCCCATCATCGACTTCTTGATCCATACCTCTCTCTACTACGAGAATCACTCTACACCAAGCCATCCTGGTTTTTTCCCTCTGGTTTTTTATTCATTGAGCTTGACAACACAAAGCTACCCCATCATGAGCCTGAAGACTTACCTCCTCGCCCTCGCCGGAGCGGGCCTGATGCTCGTCTCTGCCGCTACGGCCACCGTTATTAAGCCCAGGCAGGAGAACGAGGACACGATGGATCTCTATCTGTGCTCCAACCCGGACTTCAACCATGACTGTGCCGGCTGCGCCTGCGAGCGACTGACGAATCTCACTACGGTGGCTGGCTATGGGGGCCCGCCCTGCTGTAAGTTTTGTCTTTCTTTTCATTGCTTTTCGTTGCTCGTATTGGCTTCCGCTTGCTTTATCATCGCTGTGTCTTTTGCTATGCCGATGCCGGTTTCTGAATCGTACTGCTACCGACGTGACCCTGGCTGACCGGAGTTATAGACCCTCTCCCTGAGGACTTGCGCGTCGGCAACCCTCAGGGCGTGTCTTCGGCACGCTCTTACTCGAAGTGGAATTGCACATTGTTCGAGTATGTCATCCACGGCCTATCATGGCCTTTAGATAGACTTTTCTGTCTGAACATATGATCTCCATCACCCTCATCGAATCCCTAACCCTAGATTCATCAGCGACTCTTTCTCAGGCTTTCATGTTATATCCCTCATCGAAGCACAAGCCGAGAGGCTAACAGTTGCCCTCACTATAGCAACCCGGATTGCAATGGCACGCTTCCCGGCAGCAGCCTCAACATCCCGCCCGGCCCGCCGGGCTTGATGGCTCTGGGCCCATTCGACGATCGTGCCGTGACGTACCAGTGCCGTAGCATTGCCTAAGCCTGGTATGTGCCTTCGCCACATTTTGGAACAAGGCTGGTGCTATAAGAGACGCTATTGCTGTGTCGGAATTTCAGGACTGTAGTGTGGTTACTATCGATGTTGGGCGTGGTTCGGGGCAGTAGTGGGCGAAGATTATTCAGCGGCTCGGGGCTGCTTTACTATTTCTTCTCGGTCTTTATCTCACTCTAAGAATCTGAGCTTGTCACTTTCGTTTGTTCTTCTGACGTTAATGATGCTAGTCCTCGTAAGATCCCACATTTTGGATGCTTGCGTTGTGGTTCGATGGGAGTGGATCGTATAGGGAAATGCTCGTAGCAGAGCTGCACATCGGTCGGTTCGGTCGACGGAACTTATGAACTGACCGACCGCTGATGGACTGGCTGATTTGCAGATACCCGGTGACTACACTGGTTTATCTAAGGGAGATCTCTTATCTTACTAGTTAGTTGGACTTGTTGGCGATCTAATCTGATGGGATCAAGTTGTCTAGATGGCTTCGTTGCTCAATTAGAGCTTGCTACGGGATGGCGTTGTCGCCGGATACCAGCCGGATACTATGGCGTTGCGGATTTGGGATTGGTATGGAATGTTATGGTGTATTCCGTATCGTACGGGAATTTGATGGAACTAATGGTCGGTCCGATATTGTAGGTACTTGTTTAGCTTCGGTTCTCCCGAACGCTACGGTCTTGCCGCGCGTGCGACGGCCGTCCTGGCAATTGCTGGCGTTTAATGCTGGGTGGTTGTTAGCATAGATGGTGCCTTTTTTTTTTTTTTTGTTTTTTTTTTTTGGCTTCTAGGAGAGGTTGCTTATACCTATGCTTATTCGAGCCGGATTCTTGGTAAGCCGGCGCTTTGGGGAGTTTGTTTGGGATGCTTTGGGATGCTTGTTTGGGATGGACGTTGGACGGGATGGGACTTTTTTGGCGGCTTTCTAGTATGAGGCTGTGTATGGTGCGATAGTCTGGATTCGGGGAGTCGTTTATTTGGGATACACATTGACATCTGTATGTACCTTTTGTATGCACACACCGTACAAAAGATACATCGCGAACGATCTTCTGTATGCGCCCGGCGGTACGTCCCAGATTAGGTACCATTTGTATGCGCACATCATACAAAAGGTACATCACGATAATAGGTGCAAATCCATACAGGCGCAGATGCAGGTATTTTTTGTATGTGCACACCATATAAAAGGTACATCACGGATACCGGTGCGAATGCAGGTATCTTTTGTATGTGCGCATCGTAGAAGAGGTACCATGGAACATGCGCGCACTGGTCCATTGCGAAGATAGGATGTATCATTTGTATGTGTGCAACATATAAAAGGTACCTATGTCAATGTGTATCCCAAATAACCGACACCGGATTCGGTCGAGGAAAATTTTGGATAAATTTTGGATCTGGCAGCCGTATTTCGCGGCTTTCGCTCTTCGGGTTTTCGTATTTGTTGCGTTGGAGTTGCGTTGGATTTGCTTCTGTGCTGGTTGGATATTCGGGCCTGCTTGTTCCGCCGCTTGGCTTTGGTCTCGCCTTGGGTTGGAATATGTTCGTGTCCGGATAATCGGCGGCTTGGTGGTCTGTTAACTAGGTAGGTTGGGAGGATTTAGAACGTTCGAGATTATACTGCCATGCTGTGCTGATATGGCGGTATGGGCATCATCACCTAACCTGGGCTTTTTATGTTTGAGAGTAATACCACTCTACACGATGGTATTCATGCGAACGTCGCTGTTAGCTGGAATAGATAGTCCTGGTAGTATTGATGTATATGCAATACATGTGAAAAGAACCGTTCTAGAAACTCCACCGATATCCTGCAAGCCTAAATGACTCCGGGGTACGAGAGACTCCCGGCTCGCGAAATGGAGATTGGCGGAAATGGTCCCCGTTATGATACCCTGCTTTCTGGGGAACTGTGAATCTTGCTGTTGGGGGCGAAGCACTGCTGATATACTTGAACGATTCGTCCAATACTCATCCCTGGTAAACCGTGTCTATCTTCCTTCGTGATCGGTGGATAGACGGGGAATTGGCTCTGGCGGAATGTTCACGTTCCGGGGTTACTGTGCTCGTATGGTACGCTTGTCTATTAGCAACCCGTTTATTGTTTGTAGGTCGCAACTGTTGGACGGCGCGAATGTAGGATTTCCAGGGCAAGACGAACCCCTTGTGAAAGACGAGTATCTCAAAAGATATAATGAGTCCGCCAACAAAGTTGACTGAGGCTCAGTATGACGCGGTGGGGATGGAGATGAACTCCCGCCACACACCACGATAATCGTTGTATGCTTGGTCTTCGGAACGATCATTCTTGCGTTGGTGCCGTGTGTGACCAAGATGATCTTAGGTGCCTTTTATAGATATCCGTAAGTAGTGTTATATCTGTTCGATATTTCCAGATCCTTCCCGGAGAGCATGGAATGCTGTTCGCGTAAACGCTGCTACGGAATCAACCCAACGGGCCGCAAGACCTTGAGCTGTCTCGCCATTTGCGAGCTGAAGAAAGGGACCTGCCTATATGGTGACGGAAGTATTAGCTGTCTGCTTTGCTCGTAAGGCGTTTTCTGGCGCTTCTGGAGTATCCGCCTCGTTGCCGTCGATGAGAGCTGCGGCCTTCTGATCGTACGAGATGCATGTGTACTTGCCGTGGGTAAATGGCCCTAGGCAGGCATGCTTCCAGGCGACCTACTGCTTCTGTAGTTGAGGGTTGTTATTAACAAGAGTGACATTAAGGACGATGACGGTAACGATATCATGATGCGCAATGAGCGGCAAAGGATTGGACGGTGCCTATTTCCACAAAAGCCCCCGTGGGGTGTCACATTTATCCATCAGAAGGCATCCCCTGAGGATATGAGAAGTGCATCTAGACATGTTCAGAAATGCGACGGGAAGCAGTATCTGTGTGTCGGGTAACCTCCGTTCTCTGTTGACGTCGTTGGGGGAATTGGTGGCGGAAGATTCTAGACGAAGCATGGGGATAAGCGACCATGATCCCAACGGGGGACTATGCAGATCCGAGCTTCAATTAGCACGCCGTTGCATACCTTCCTCTGAAGTCGTAACTGGGTAGAAAACTTAGGAGTGCATTATCATAGCAGCAACGACTCAACAATCAACAATCTTTCTATGATTTGGGCTTTTGCTTGGTTACAATACCGTGTGACCAATAGGTACTTGCTTGACTGCCAACGGACGTAGGGACGTACTCACGCATACATCCGTAGGCTCGTCTCTCTCGTCGCCAAGACCCCTTGATACCGCTGTAATTACAGCGGCATGATTCCCCGGGGTCGTTGTATACACGGTGGCTCAATGCTCACGGCCGCGTGTACGTCCGTACCAGTATACGACTCGTTGCTTGCTTAACACTCCGTCGCCGTCAACTGAGAGGTCTTGATGAGATTTTATGTTTCTGTTGCCAACTCACGATAGCTACATAGTTGTACCTACTGCAAACGACAACTAAAGTGCAAATGGATAAACCTAGAAGCTTCGTGCCGTCTATGGGACAGCTATCCGAGGCGAGTAGTAAATGTTCTGTATAATACGGAATACTTAAGCAAGATAGACAGCCTACAGGACTGTTTATGGTGCGCGGGCGGAACTGTGCCAGATGGCTGAGACTACATGATTAGGAGATGAACAAAATACCTAGCAATGACGATTTAATTCATCATTTAGACCATCGTATACCGTAGCAAGTACGAAAAGAACCCCTCCTTGCATCAAATCTTCACAAGTACCCTGTGCGCCGTTGTAAAAGTACAAAGGGGTAAGGCTGGGATGCCACGTGGTGGGCGTAACGGGCTCAAAAATTTCAGAACCGTCAATGAAAACGAAAACTACACAGACCGGGAAACTCCCATTAATATCAGAACACTCTCTGCGACGCCAATCTACTTGTAATGACTTCTCAGCTCTGTGCCTTAGCCCTTAGACAACAAGAACCCAACCCAACCGATCCCCAAGAATTTGCTCCCAACGCACTGCTTTGGACTTTTGTAAAAGTACAATGCAGAGACCTACACTCGCAGCCAACATGGACCCAGCCGTGACTTTGGCCGACCCTTCAGACGCAGGGTGGGCCAAACTTTGCAGCGCCCATTATGACAGGTATGAAGCCCGGGACTCTTCACAAGGGCCGCGGACGTTTCAACGAGCGCAAGCATTCCTTTAAAAGGGAAGACAGCGTCGCATTCAGATACCCCGCCCGATATTCCCGGAAGACGGTCACCAAGAGCGAAAACACCACGGTTCTGCGAAGCAATATGGAGTCCAAATCCGTTGTTCTACGTGGTCTACTTGATCACCGCGTCCTCACTTGGACCTCGCCCTTTTTCTCCTACCTGAAGAGGAGCATACCGCGCAAGGCGTCGGCTGGCAACGCGAAGCGAACCATCCTGATCACAGGCTTGAATGGCTACCTAGCTGGTCGGGCAGCTGAATTGGTTCTGCGAGAGGGATACCGGGTCCGCGGCACCGTTCGCAACAGGCTGGCTGGCGAGGATGTGAAGGCGGCTCTCTGCTGTCTGGGTTATCGAGCAGATGATATCGAAGTGATAGAGATTCCGGATATATGTCGACAGGATGATCTCAATCTTGCGGCCCGAGGTACGTAATTCATACCCTGTCCAAATGGGAGAATCAGGACTAATAGACCCCTAGGATGCAGCGCGATTTTCCACCTCGCGGCGCCCATGGCCGAAATCTGGACACTCCCCCCCTCGGAGGTGGTCCGAATAACGGTGGATAGCACGGCTGTCGTTTTGAATGCGGCAATGGATGCGGGGAGGACTATGAAAAGCGTGGTTTTCCTGTCGTCGGCAGCGGCCCTGTTCGATCTTCCAATGGAGGACCGGCTCTACACGGAGAGGGACTGGAACACGACGTCCGAGCGGATCTTCGAGCAGAAAGGCGAGGACACGGGCGGCTTTCACGCATATCTTGCTAGTAAGACCAAAGCCGAGAAGCTGTTCTGGAAATTCAGGGATGACCATAAGCCGTCATTTGCTATGACGGCTCTGCAACCCACGTGGGTATCTTTTCCGACGTCCTATTATCGTGGGAGCCATGCTAATGCTCGCGACAGATATTTCATCGGACCGCCTCTAATTCCGTGGAAAACGCCCAAGGATATCCCATATTCCAACCAGCACATCTGGAGCGTTGTAGCGGGTGAGGATATCCCCGGCCCATTGCAAATATACGGTGACACAATCGACATACGCGACGTCGCGCGAATGTTGGTGTGGTCGGTATCGAACCGGAAAGCCGACGGGCAGCGTTTTGTGTGCTCCTCCGCCGTCGGCGGCGGGCAGGCCGTTGCAGATATATTGGCAAAGCGTATGCCTGCGATTAAGATACAGCGGGGACAGCCCGGGCAAGGGTACTCGGCCGACTTCAAGCCTAGAACGAGTGGCGTTGCTGGGTTTGATGCCAGCAAGGCCGTTTCCATGACCGGGAGGGATTGGATCCCCTATGAGGAGAGTATTGTAGACATGGCGAAGTTCCTGCGCCGGTACATTGTGATACCTTCTACGTAACGACAAGTAGCGTCTAGTTGGCATTTGGACAGCGTTGTTTTCGTGAGTATCGGGTGTGTAGACCGTCATCTTGCAGGTGTTGAAGGATAAATGAAGTCTGCTCTCCGACCCGCCAAGCGGCCAGATGGTGTGGCCCACGATTGTTAGTCAATTGGCGCATATTTCGCCGCTTCTCGCCTCCGTCTGCATCCGCTTTTGACTAGATCGAGGCCATGATCTGGCGCTGTGTCTATCTAGACCCACAGAGTTCATCATGTAGGCGTGCCTTCGGGTTTGGCCACCTCTCTCTTCTTCGGGGAGCGCTTAGGCGTGTGAGGGCCGAATATCTTGTCTTTGGCTGCCCACCAGTTGGCTATGGTCCTTACCGGCACTCCGAAATAAGCTGACGCCTCCCTTAGATAGGGTCTCCGGAAGCCTTCCTCAACGGGAGGTGCGCCAGCGAGGATCTGGCTACCTGAAGGTCGGATTTCGTAGCCGAGTCTATCGTACTCAAGGGGTATTCGGTGGTTCTGGATGAACAGCAGCACTTCGACCTTTCTGCGTTTCTTATAGGACCTGCGGATGATCGCCCCAGGCTTCGGCGGTTTCCGCTTCCTGCCACGCGCCTTGAACTCTGACCTAGGTGGAGGTGATGGTGACGGTGACGGTGGTAGTGGAGGCGATGGCAATCGTGGAGGTGACGCCGGTAACGCGGGCGACGAGCGCAGCAGATTGGCCACGTCCATATTCAGGGCTGTAGATGTCCGAAAACGAAGAAAAAAGAGAGTCCAGAAACGATGGGTTCTACTGCTATAGGCAGAAATAGCTGATTCCGTTGATCCATTGCAGCCAAAGAATTTTCTGTAGGATTCGTGATATTCGCTCGCAAATTTCTCTGGCTTATATTACTTATAGCTATAGCTAATAACTAGGCCTTAGCTCCGGCTGTTATGGATGGGGTGGCCGTTGCCTCGTTGCGCGATTTAATTATACAGCAGGCCTGCCATGTGTAATAGAAAGTGCTGGAGATTGTTTCGCCGGGGATGAATTGTTGGCGGTGAACAAAAGTACATGACCCAAGGATCGGGTTCGCCCATTAACTTCCACTGATCCGCAACGGTTTAACCATTCCCGGGTCACTTACAGGCCTCACACCGTTTTAAAGGATGTTACATAGGGCGTTCAGTAACCATGGCTCTTGGAATTGGGCACGCAGCGGTACCTGATGTTAGGTGGGAGCCCGGAAGTTTGGGTGACAGCTTAAACGGTCACTAGGCAGAGGCCGAAGGTACCTAATTTCAGGGGAGGATCTGTTATTAGGGCCAGAGCTGCCACCCCACTCCAGCGGTGTTGCAGCACTGCTGCTCTTGTGCCAATTGGCCTAATGAACTCACTGCACGTACGGACGTACATGGTCTGGAATAACGCATCGATATAGACGTACGAATGCTTATAAGTTATTACGGATTACCCGACGGTCATTACAGATCATCGTGGCCACGAGGCACGGCGTTACCCAACCGCTCCGATGCCCGGCTCACGTACGGAAGTTGCGTCCTCCTCGGTAACATTTGCCCTGGTAGCTCAATTGGCTAGAGCGTCGGACTTTTACGGGCCTCTCGCCTGGCAAGTTCCGAGATCCGAAGGCTGCGGGTTCGACCCCCGCCTGGGGCGATATTATGGCAAGGCCGGCCAATCCTTTTTTTAATCCCTTTCCGCTTCCAACGTTTTACTGAGTTCTCATCGTTCCGTACGTAGACGCGTCGTTTTCTTTTACACCTGCATTCTAAAATGCCATCACCGACACCGATGCAAATCACGGGCTAAGGCTTAAGTTCGTCCGCACACGTTCGCGCCGTAGTTGGGCATGCAAGCAATCGCGCGAATTATTGGGCTTTAAGAGTGAAGCAGTCCAAGTTCTGAGCAGACCGCGATTTCGACCCGGGAATCGCGAATGTTCACAACGGCCATGCTATGGAGCCTCTGGAAATGGCCTTTTTTCGCAGAGAATAGGCAGGAGATCAAATTCCGCAAGAAGCGGTTGCAAGGGCTGCTTCAACACCTACTGCCCCTTAAGCACCGACCGACGACAATCTTGAAAGTGAAAAACTCTAGCATGGCAGTGAGGATATAGCAGATCATCTGAATGATTCATCGTGGTCTATGACGGTGTTGCTGGCCGTGTTAAAGCGGTCGACGTGCTTTGCTAATTGCGTAAGCAGCCGCTGCTAACAGTGGCCTTACCGGTATCGTATAAATGTCCGTTGGAAATCGGAATCGAAGGGTATCCCGGCGTTCAGGTTCTACTTGAGCTTCGTTTGAGTAGTGACCGAACTCGCCAATCCCTTTCCGCTCATATATGCCGTTACCTCTGTGAGTATAGCAGGAGCACTGATGTGAAAATGGTACAGAAATCGTTACTACCCTCTTTCACTATGAACTAGATAGGAATTTTCAACACGTCGAGTCAACCACTGACCCGTTCTTGTAGTAATACGTGAGCTCCGGCCACTCTGTTGATGGTCGGCACAGCACCTCCGCCTCCTGATTGCCTAGCAGCGTATAGTCAAAGAAAGCCTTCACGAGAGTATTAGTGACGTTGATCTGCCGAAGACCGTCAATAGTCCCAACAGAAAGATCGACGCCAGGCTCGACAGTCTTCCAAAACGTGTCGTCACTAAAGTCATGATGTAACGACCCGTTAATGAGGATTTTTCTGAAGTAAGAGCCCGTCTGCCACCTCGAAAATGAGCTCCATGCCGGTGGGATCAGCTGTTCCTCTCCTAACAACAGGATGGGCCGATGTAGATCAACGTCGGAGCTGTTACCTGCGAGACGCCCCCATAACGGCCCGTCAAGATTGAGGCCTGCTGCCAAGTTGAACGCATAACCCCCCTCTTCCTCGAGTATGCTCCCCAACGCGGCGCCACCCCCAAAAGAGTATCCCAGTAGTCCGAACAGGTTCATGTTGAATGGCGCGTCCAGCTTACGAACGAGCGCCGGAAAGTATCGCAAAAACGCCGCGTTGTCGACGAGCCGTGTCTGGTATAACGCGCTTACAAGGTCCACGTTGTTAAAGTCGAAATCGACACCGAAGACCCCAGTGCCATTCGGAAACCGCAAGAATGGCTGCTCGAAAGGGTGGTCTAGACCGACGACCGTGTAGCCGTAGGATGCCAGCTCCGAGAGTAGAATCGTGCTCCCTTCGGTCGGAGGACCAGCGCCGCCCGGCCCGTAGAGAATGGTCGGGAAGGAATTATCGCCGTTCGCGTCTCGGCTTAGGAACGGCGCGTTGTCTTGGAGATTCGACGTCAGCGATGCTAGCACTCCTGTCGTGTAGTTGTAAGACGACTCATAGAAAGCTGCTGTCTCGGGATTCAAGTAAGGCTTCGGCTTGTCCTCTGGTGCGTGTCTTGTGGGATAAAATATGGTCGCTAGGAATGCCGTGCTGATATTGTTCGGGGCTAACACGTCATGGTCATTGTAGTGCGGAATGGCATGTCTCATAACCCCAACGTGATATGGACCTGACGGTGTCGGGATAGATACGGCATCGATTGCCCATGACTGAGTTGAGATTAAGAATCCCAGTATCAGCGGGGCAAGAGTCGAGCGATGAGCTACCCGAGTATATGAATTCGCCAACCCCATGTTTCTACTCTTGCCTCGTGCCTCTTTTCCTTCTGTTATTCTTCCTGCTGCTTGGATGAGAGGTTCTGGTATGGCAGAACTGGCGGGGAGCAAATTGATATAATACAGGCCTCGGACACTCCGGAACGCATACGGTCGGTCTAGTATGTGCACCCGTCAGCTATGATGTTCAGCTCCTGACGGCTCACGAGTCCTACAGGGAGTCTTCCCCTCCCGTTACGAACCACACCACCAATACTCATATCCGAATCGCAAATGAAGTCTATTACTTTCTAAGGAAGGGAGTTCTTTTTACTACTGCGCCTGGATGCTGAGCTTATACTAGCTAACCTTCTCATGCTGAAATGTTGAACTCGCGATAGTCAGGTTCAATCTCAGAAACCTAGGGTCTACTTAGGGGTAAGGCTTCGGTGAGCGACGTTCCCAAGCGCCCTAGGATTGGCGGGGCCTGATATTATGGCTGACCTTGTCACTCCGTGGGTGCTACTTGGCAACGACCAGGTTCGATCATAGTGTCGATAGCCGCGCTTAGGATATCGACCTCTAAGGCTCAGTCTAGGTACCCATAGAGCTTGCTACCGGCACGGCGGTACCCTATAGGCTTTACCCCTACCGTGATGTACGCGGATATCCCGTCTCGTTGTCGATGCTCTATTAATGGACACCCGCCCTGCCTCCCGGTTGGAACAGGGTAGATCCGGATCGGGGCTACGTTTGGAATTGGCTCATGGTATCTGATTGTAAGACTCTTCGGTCGATTGCTTATGGCTATAGTGCTAAGATTTTCCTTGGGGTCTCATTCGGATCAACTCACCGACGAATCACGGCATGAACCATAATTGCCGTCTTCACAATCAATTAGATAATCTAGAACATTGGGTCTCAAGTCACTGTGAAGCATCAAGCAAAGATCTCCAATAAGATTTTCAAATGTTTTTTTTTGGTTTTTCTTAGTTAGCTCTCTATTTACCTAGGTACTCTCCTCTCAGCCCTCTGAGTGAAGCAGCCGAAGGGGTTCTATGAACCCTTCAGACAATCTTCCCGCCATCCTTCATCCAGTCGCCGGATGACTTGGGCGGCTTCTTCTCGTTCTTATCCTCGTAGTTCGCTGCCTCGTGGAGCCAGTCGAGGGAACCGCCTTTCTTGCCGTCGTTTTCTTTTTTCTCTTCCTTGCCGCCCTGGTTGTTCACAGGGTTAGGCTTCTTGTTGTCCTTGTTGTCTGGCATTTTGGCTTACTGGTTGTTGGTTGGTTTCTAGAGACTTGATGAGTTGGTGCGCTGTTGCGATGTTGGATGGTAGTTAGGTAGAGTTTATTCTATCCCACGGATTTATATAGTAGATCACAACCTATTCCTGTTCTGCAACTGCTCAGATGTTGAGTTAGAGGGATGCCGTTTCCTGTTGGATATTGTCAACTTAAAGTCTTCGTTGTTTTGGTACAGCTGCACAATTCCTTTGTTATATTCACGTTTCTGTGTCATTGTTCTGTTCTACACCATGGCGATTGTTGCCTTGCCTCCTTGGTTGCGACAACAATGCATTATGCTTTCAGATCATGTACTGGGAACTTGACGTGGCCCCGTACTTCTAGCTGGTTCTTGACCCCTTGTCAAGCCTTTGTTCGCCTGCAAATCCTGCTGCGAGTTGATTGTACGTTATACGTACATGATTCTCACGATACTTAGCTCACAGGTACGAACGTATGTTCAGGCCTGCACCCGACTGTCGACTAACCCGTCGATTGTCGGCCCACGACTATGCAGCGCAGCCCGGGTGGAAGTCTTCGCGGTAGCGCATGAGGCTCATCGTAAGGTTTACCATTACTAGTCTAGAAATCTAGTAGAAAGGGGTTATAACTATGCTCATCGCAGGTTGCTTCAGCCCAAATGTCGCAAACCAGATTGAACAATGGAGACTTACCTTCACTCTGGTACAGTCATATCTCACAGGAACCAGTAATTGCGCGAGGATGGACGTATCGTAGAAGTAGATCGTCTGAAGCATCTTGTCACGGAAGATCAAGGGAACACCATGATGCGTCGCCCAATTGATCACTTTACGATGACTCCATGAGAACCAACACTCGGATCTCGATAGGGCAAATCACGCCTGTTATCCAGAGCAGGAATTCATGGAGTAGAAGAAAGATCTGCCCGGAATGCGCATTCAGTGCTCCCAGGCCTGCCGGTATCTCCCGCTGCTATAGAAATTGGCTCTCAAGGGACTCAGATCCATTTAGACTGTTACCATCTAGGTCACATGGCCACCTACTGTATAAAGAAGCACATGCTTGGCCCGTCACAAACGCCCCTCCCAGTCTCCGGAAAGATAATCGGCGATCTCCTTTGCCTCGGGATGAGAAGAAGCTTTGTAGTTCCACAATCCCTGCAGAATAAAATGTAATAGGTGTATGCCGGGGGCATTTCCTCTCTCAGCTATAATAAAAGATGTTCAGGTCGGCGTGGTCAGTACGGCCATCTTGCCGCCATAGGTACGTGAGAGCGTGGACACTTCGACGCCACCATATATGTTTGTACGCCCTCATACCTTGCTCTCTCGTCTTGGGCGTCCCACCAATCCGTAAAGTCGGGTTACGCTCCAGCCCTCGTAGGTATCGTGGCACTGGTTGGCTGGCTTTACTTACTTGGTACTATTATACCACCACCTTCAGGCATTTCGTCAATATGAAACGATACTACCATTATATCACCTCTTTTACCGACTCGTCAGCCGCCTCATTCCCTTCAGTGGTTATAGGTTCGTCTATGGTACGAAGCGCCCGCCGCCAGCCTGGCGGTTGGGCAGCGCATGCCTCACTTTAATCTGACATACGCTTGCTGATATGCATACACCTTGGCAAAGATGATTACCTACACGGGTATTTTACATAATGGGCTGAAGAGATGTTCGCCGACTTCGGCTGGGGGAGAAATGTGAATCGCAGAATTCAATGGATGGCCGATGTTGTCGTTATTGTAGCATTCGTGAACGCACCTCACGTGGTATTATTCCATCTTCGCCGATCGGTGTTCCATGCAAACAAATAAGGTTAATAATAAGAACTTGGGGTCTGGCTCCGGCTCGTCTGGTTCCGTGCCACGCTCAAGCTGAGGCTTATCTCGGAGTACTCTTTCGTATGTATTTTCCGGTCTTGTCGTATGCCTTCTTGCGTTTCTTCTTTTTAAGTTTCTCCAGCTGCCCCTCCGATTCCTCCATTTGGTAATCAGACCACCGGTCCAGCGGGTTGTCGATCCCTCGTGGGGTTGCGTAGGATTGCAGCTGGTGTGCGCAGCCGCTTGTGGGTCACATCAGCATCTTACCTTACTTAAACGTAGTGTCCCAATTGTCCCAATTAATCTTGCGTATCAAGTAGTGATATAACAGTTTCTGTCCGTCTCAAACAATCGTCGATTGCCCTTCTCTGTAGACTCCGCAGTAGAGGTGTGTGCTTTCACCATGACATCAATTAGTCTCCTCCTGGTGGGACTCGTCTCCCTCCTAGGCTATGTCGTATATGGCGCCTTCAACTATGGGCATCGGCGGAAGGATATGCCTACCGGTAAGATACTGGACTGAAACCGGCATTGGAACAAATGAACTGAATAGCATAGGGCCGAGGACACTGCCGTTCATTGGCAATCTTCATCAAATCCCAAAGAACTACACTCATGTGAAGTACGGCTTTCCATACGGAGAGGATCCCCTAATGATCATACTGACCCGCCGCGCAAAATAGATTCACGGAATGGGCCCGCCAGTATGGTGGCCTGTATACCCTCAAGCTGGGAAGCGCCACGATGGCGGTCATCACCGACCGCAGCATTGTGAAAAGCACCGTGGATAAGAAAAGCAACATCTATAGTCATCGACCTCCGTCTTATGTCTCCCATGACCTTATTACGAAGGGAAATCACCTTCTTGTCATGTTCTATGGCGACAAATGGCGCACGTTTCGGCGCCTCATTCATCAGCACCTCACAGAAAACATGGTCGAACGTGAGCACTTGGCGATCGTCAACGCTGAAGCTATCCAGCTAGTGCGGGACTACATGATTTCTCCCGAGGATCACATGCTTCACCCCAAGCGGTACAGTAATAGCATCAGCAACTCGATCAGTTAGTTGTACCTCCCAGGCATGGTGTCGCTTTTGCTGACTATCCCTCAGTCTTTGGCATTCGCTCGCCCCATGTGAGATCCAAGTACATGAGTCGATTGTACACGCTGATGGAATCGTGGTCAGAGCTCATGGAAACTGGCAACACACCACCCGTAGATATTTTCCCCTGGTTGAAGGCTATTCCTCAGCAATTTCTCGGTAACTACAAGAAGCGCTCTATAGCCGTGGGGCAACAGATGGAAAATCTGTACGAAGACGTTCTTCAAGTGGTCATCAAGCGCCGAGAGACGCGCAATGCCGGGTCGTTCATGGATGTAGTTTTGGATCAGCAGGACAAGGTCCAATTGCCTCGTGACCAGCTACGATTCATCGGCGGCGTGCTGATGGAAGGAGGGTCGGACACATCCTCGTCGCTCATATTGGCCATCGTCCAGGCGCTCATTCTAAACCCTCATGTGCAGGAGAAGGCGTACCGTGAAATCTCTGCTGTTGTCGGGGAGGATCGATCTCCAGAGTGGTCAGACATGAAAAATCTGCCTTACATTAATATGATTGTCAAGGAGGGTCATCGGTGGCGACCTATTCTACCACTTTGCTTCCCTCATGCTCTCGGTCAAGGTAACTATCCCTTTCTGTCCGTACCTCTGAGATATCTCATGGTCAGGTAAATTCCCGACGCGCGAACGCCTGCTGATGAGAACCCGTTACAGATGATTGGGTTGAGGGTAAATTTCTCCCCAAGGGAACAACTGTGATCCTCAATGTCTGGGGCATGCACATGGACCCACAGATCTGGGAGGATCCCGAGAAGTTCAACCCGGAGAGGTATGCGGACCACCCGCTTTTGGCACCCGATTACATAGCTGCTGGCGACTGGCAGAAGCGGGATCACTATGGCTACGGTGCCGGGCGCCGCATATGTCCTGGCATGTATCTCGCAGAGCGAAACATGCTTGTATCTATCGCCAAATTGATATGGGCCTTCCGATTCGAACGACGTACCGGTCCTGACGGCAGAGCGCTCCCGGTCGATCCCGACCCCGTAACTGGATACCACAACGGCTTCTTATACTGCGCAAAGGAATATGGCTGCCAGCCTATCGTGCGGTCGGATCGGATTCGGGAGACCATCCTGCGCGAATACGACGAAGCGGAGAAGACTGTATTTAGCAAGTTCGAAACCAGTTGAGCGTTTTCTAGTTAGTTATGCGTTTCTCGGCCATCGCTCGCGATTCCGACGAGTTTTCGACAGCCTTCTGGCTTGGTTAGCTTCTAATGGAATGTCCTGCGTGTGCTGGTAGGGACAGTCCTCTGGTCTATGTCAGGTCTATCTCACCTGTCCCGCTGGCATTACGCCGCTACGAAAGGAGCAAGAAGAATAGACTTCCCCCTGGTGTTGGGATCAGTCTCAATAACTCGCCGTTGGGACATGCTGAAATCGGGCGGTATCTTGGGCAAACAGGGTTGCAAACAAAGTGAATGATATCCCCTTGTTTGGGTTGGTTCAGATTAGACCAAATGGCAGAACAGGCTTCGTTGGTGAAAGAGTTCAATTCCACAGCAGCGCTCTGTGTCGGATTCGGCGGAGAATGGACAAGCTATGGGGTATAATCGCATACATGGCATATAGAGATAGCAATTGTACTGTGCCGCACCATTTATCCTTGTATACACTATAGCTACCATCAATATAGTCATTTTACCTATCTGATCTCCAGGACTCTCGTGATGAAACTTCCCGAGTCTTGTTCACTTGAATCCTAACATATTTACCCTACCACCAGGCCCGGTAACAAGAGCCGACGTGAGGTCCAACTTCCAAGTCATACGCTCTATCAGGCCGTTAATTTGTAGTCGGCCAGGCCCTAATCAATCGCCCATAACCCCACCCAGTGTGAGCGGAAGTGTCGCTGGTATTTGCTACCGATGGCTAGGTACAGTCTGTATAGGTATAGCCTATACGGACGTAGGTATAAGCCCTAAGTTATTTGGCAGGTAGTAAATGATGGCCATGCTTCGAAAGAAATAGTTATCGGACTTAAAAATATCCATCGGAGATGTGGCCAAACGCCAGCAAATCACTCTACATAGGTATTGACGCTCCTTTGCTGTTCATACGATTATGGAGAGATATCCACGTCGTTTGAGTTCAACACCTACGGACATAGTCGATCTTCTATATGCCCGCTCCTGCCCTCTCACCAGAGATTTGCTACACATGGTATCCAGAGTGTGTCTTTCAATCCAAGCCTGTACTTGTGACCAATGCGTTGCTTGGCCCGATCAACATATTTTAAGTCCGAAGTTATAGTCCCACTTCTCTTCCGGGGTCCAGCTCCCGGCTCTTCCCATACCCCTTCCACCATAGTACGGACGTACCTGTTGGTCGATTGGTTGGAATACCTACAAAGACGGTTCCAAAATAAATGGAAAGTATTGGCCGCCATAAGTTCACTATAAGTGGTCACTACAGCGGACCTACAGTGAGCTGGGCTTCCCATTTATTTTGAATCTGTCTTCTGTAGTCTGCGGTCATGCTTATAGGTATTACGTCTACAGTTGCTTTGTCACGCTGGGTGTTGGACTTAAGACACCCGGCCGCCTCGGGTTCTTCCTGACCATGAGGACCGGGGAGGAGCTCCTATCCATCGGCCGGGCATCATCTTCTTGTACTATCTAGTAAGCCCTTATGTACAAACATTCTCCGGAGTCTATAGCACACAGACTATGACTCTTATGAATCTTCACGATGACAAACGCCGCCCGGAGCCTCATGAGTGAGGAATGAGTAATCCCTAAACCGACCAATTAAGTAGGCACCGTCTATAACAGAGACCAATGGTGTGTTGAAGATTTTTGGTAAGTCGCTCGCTAAGAAGGGGAGGTTAAGCTACCGGGAACCTCGGCGGAAGTAAAATGCGAAGACGGGATCCCATCGCGGCATCAAGGTTGGGTGCGTGTAGGACGTCTTCACCTCATTATTCGACCCACCCACGAGGAGTTAACGCTTTCGCCCTACTGTTCGGCCAGCTAACCTACCGGTGTGATGTGATATGCTGACAATAGGGTAGAATGTTACGGTGTTACTGTAACAATGCCTCGCAGAGGTTACTGCCCTCTGATCTTTGTGAACAGGGACGCGACCTTTGCGAAGAAAGCACTTTTTAGATAACTACCTAGGCGGCATATGACGGCTGACTACGACTTGCATACCAAATAAGCATAGAACATTGCAATGCGGACATCACGGGGTTCTTCTTCACGTCATATCGTTCTGTTTGTATGAGGCATCTTCTCGCCACCATTGTTGATTAATTCGTCTGTGACTTGTCAAGGCCCAAAGGACGCCTTATTCTCGCAGAGTCATGACTCGCCCCTTCAGTGCGTAGCTCCGCGGGATAATTATCTCCATCTAAAACCCTTTACAACTAACAAATCCTTTGCAACTGTTAGTTGAGCGTTCCGCGTAGGGTCGTGCATGCTTACCGAACATACACACTGGGTCCCCTTCAAAGCTTCAAGGGTGCATCCGCAGCCTAGTTGCTGATCATTCGCATTCGTGATCTCACTGTATACCCTTGGCTCTAGTGCATACATTTCCGGATACTACACTCCTACCCCAGTTCACATGTGTCGTGTAGAAGATTCCATTTTCCCTGATCTGTACTCCGGATGCCTTATTCGTCTATCACTTCAACGAACCGGGCCCTCGTGTCTGGGGGCCCTTTCCGGATAGGTAGCCTCGTCATTTGAATCTCTCCTAATGCCGAACAGAGCAACATTGAGATCGCCGACGCGTCTTTAGTAATTGCGACCTCGGTCCCTGGGTTTGTCGTGCGGTGTGCGCCAAGAGCCTAAGAGAATCCCATCATGTTGCTGTGTATAAAGCTTGAGCAAGCTCGGTCAACAATCGCACTGGTGTCGCAGGATACGCTGTTTCGTTGATTCGATCGCCATCCCCGTGCTTGGAAGCGCTTGTCCGAGAAAATGCGGTCGGTTTACTCTCTTGCTGTAGCTCTGCCGGCGTTAGCCGTTGCTCGTGAGCTGCCGGTGGTGGACTTAGGATACGAGCGCCATCGTGCCGTCTCACTCAACGTGAGCAGAGTGATATATTCCCCCTTCAAGGAATGCCTGCTGACTCTCACCCAAGGAAACAGGAAGCTACTACAACTTCACCAATATCCGCTATGGGCAGGCTCCGGTCGGCGATCTTCGGTGGGCAGAGCCAAAGGCTCCTGTAGAAAACGGGGCCAACGGCAGCTATCCTTCCGGGGCACCCCTCGTCGACGGCACGGAACAGGGTGGCAACTGCGCGGCAGACTTCCCTTGTTGGTTCCAAGTGCAGACGGCCTTCGTGGAAGCTTACCTGGCGGGTGATCCATTCGACTTCAACGCGACGTACGAGAAGATCTATGCGGACGGTGCTTGCTCACAACCCCCGCCTGCAGACGCACGCCCCCCTGGAGAGACAGAGGACTGCTTGTTTCTGGACGTTTTCACACCGACGACAGCCTTCGACGCCAAGAGAAATTCCAACTCGTCGGGGGCACCGGTTCTTGTATACATTTTCGGCGGCGGTTATTCCGGAGGCGGAAAGAACAATTTTGGCAACTTCAACGGCAGCCCCGCTGGTCTTATTGATAGCAGCCGCGTCACGGACCCGGATGGAATCATATATGTTGCAGTCAACTATAGAGTAAGTCGGCCGGTGTTATAAGCAGTCAACTCGTGCTAATTATCATCGCTAGCTTGGTGCCCTTGGGTGGATGTTCGGTTCCGACTTTGAGTCCCAGGGTGGTGTCACCAACCTAGGTCTCTATGATCAGCGACTAGCTCTTAACTGGGTTCAGCAGAACATTCACCTCTTTGGTGGCGACCCTAACCGGGTCACCGTCATGGGCGAGTCTGCTGGAGGCGGTTCCATCCTTATGCAGATGACGGCCTTCGGCACCGGCGAGAAGGCGCCCTTTCAGCAGGCCATCATGCAGTCTCCTGCCTGGGAGCCGGATACCTCTAGCCCGGAGATCCAAAATGAAATCTTCAACACTTTTCTCGGTTTACTAAACGTATCCAGCCTTGAGGAAGCGAAGAAGCTCCCCTCGAGTCAGGTCATCGATGCCAATTACGTCTTTCTCTCGAGTGCTCACTACGGAACCACATATTTAGGACCGGTAAGTAACCGCAGGGAAAGGTCCCGGGGCGGGGCAGGAATAGAGAAATAGAGCTAATTGAAAACGGGAACAGGTCGTTTCGGGGCCTTTCGTTCCAGATGATCCCAAGCGGTTGCTGCGCGACGGCAAAGTGGACAGCAGCGTTAAGATCCTCACAACCATAGGTGCGAACGAAGGCCTCCGCTTCGCGCCTGGGAATATATCGACCGAGGCGGATTTCGTGGAGTTTGTAGACCTGTTCCTCAGCAGCGCGAACCAGACAGTCCGTGATCACGTCGTCAATGTCGTGTACCCACCCATTTTCAACGGCTCGCTCCCCTGGACGAACCAGCTGGAGCGCGCCGGCGCTTTTTGGGCCGAGCTCGTCAGCACGTGCAATGCGAATTATCTGCATGCCGCCATGGACACGCCGGGGTACGCGAATCTGTTCGGCGTCTGGCCGGCTCTGCACCAGGGCGACATTCCCTATGTCTTCTGGAACGGTCCCCAAACGCTTAGCTCTACGAACGACACCGTTGCCCGTATCACTCAGGACTATATCACCGCGTTTACTATCAACGGCAATCCGAATAACAAGGAGTCCCCGTCTATGTCACAGTACGACTCGAAGTCCGTCTTGGGAATGACGGCGCATGGGTTCAGTGAGGTGACCGACCCAACGGATAATGACCGCTGTGTCTATTGGCATGATGCTCCCTTTCATTGAAAGGTCCTAGTTCCAGCTCGCTCTACAGATCTGTACGAGATCTGATGGGATGCCTCATAGACTTGGGGGATAAGGTGCTGCGTATTCCATAGATATCGGCAGATTCGGATGGCACCAAGGCAAAACTTGACCTAGGTAGTGTATATGTATGTACTATATTGTCTCCAGTCACTAATTTCGATACCCTCTCGCCATCAAGTACATAATAGAAGCCGTTAGGCGGCGGTAGGATAGAAAATACGACGATCGAAACCGTGATGATCCAAGAAATTGATGCCGTGACTATTACGCCTAGGCCCGCTAGAAGAAGCTTGACGCGGAGTTTGGGAAGCGGAATACGCCGATCTACCTATATGACCGCCACGACCACTAGATAGATAGTAATGGTCAAGTTGCAACAGTAGTACAGGTTGAGTGCGCGATGAATGACAGCGAGCGCGAGCGGGTAACTATTTGGTAGCTGAGAAACCTGAAATGAGAGGCCTCTCGGTCCCGAGCCTGTGGTGTACTGAGTAAAACTACGTAGGTACTTTTGTTAGGAACACCATCTAAATTGTCTCCGAACCTCCTTGGGGTAAGGCGTCATAGACGAGAGATCGCCGATCGCAACTGGAGCCTCCAGGTCTATAACTAAAAGGCATAAGCGCCACTCAACTCGCGGATGGAGTAACCGGAACAGTTCGCGTCAGCTATCGTCAGCGGCACCATCATCGGGTTAATCGGAAGCAGCTCGCGACGCGACGTCTTTACATATGTACCTATCACTGCCGCTCAGCGCTAGGTGCCTTGGATTCGATGGTCAGTTACTAGCTATGCAATTTTCAGGCTTCGCCACAGCGGAAGCTGTGTTTTGAAGAGGAAGATTGATCTCTATAATCTGTATAAAGCACATATGTTCGAGATGATGATGGCTAGATATAAGTAGATACTACAGACTGTATAAGCAGACATCTTAGACGCCACGCGCCAAGAATTGTATTCCTTGAAAACCCCCCATTGGAGTCGTGATAGTCACGGATTGGGCTTAGGCGCAAATTGGTGAGAATACACAATTGGGCACGGCCATCATCATCAATCTCAATCTCCTAATTGATTTTGTCCCGCAGAGAAACAGCAAGATAAAAGGACTGAGCCATGGCGACCCGGCGCGTTGACGTTCACCACCACTTTGTTCCGCCGTTTTATAGACAGGGTAAGGAGGCCGAAGCTGGCGCTCTATACCACCCCGTCTGAGTGTGTGGCTGATACGTGGGATTACAGCATTGGTGGACGCGGGCGGCGATCCGTCAGGATGGATCATCCCCGACTGGACTCTCGAGAAAGATCTTGAGTTCAACGCCGGCGAGAGCATCGCGTTTACATTTTTGTCCATAACCGCCCCCGGTGCCGGAATCGTGCCGCGAGAGAAACAGGCCGCCTTCTGTCGCCAAGCTAACGAGTACACGGCTGCGATCTGCGCTTCGCAGCCCACGCGTTATGGATTCTTCGCCTGCATTCCTTCCCTTCTAGACCCGGCGGCGGCTCAGGAAGAGATTGTCTACGCGTTGGATAAGCTGGGCGCTGATGGCGTTACTCTTTACACCCGCTACGGTAAGGGAAACCATTATCTCGGACACCCAGACTTTCAGTCGACGTGGGATCTGCTCAATGAGCGGGGTGCGGTAGTCTTCGTGCACCCCACCCACCCCGTCGACACGACGCTTGTGAACTCGTCGCTCCCGCAGCCCATGATCGACTATCCCCACGAGACAACACGCACGGCCGTCGACCTCATCGTGTCAGGAACTGTGCGTTCGCACCCGAAAGTCAAGACAATCCTGTCCCACGCAGGCGGCACTTTGCCGTACCTCGCCATGCGACCCGCGGCCATGCTGCCGTATCTCCCCGGTAACCTTGCCGGGAGAGAGCAGCCCAACACGGCATTGACTGACGACTTCGTCGAGGACGCCAAAAGCTTCTACTTTGACTCTGCGCTGTCGGCCGCGCCTCTGACCCTGAGCCTGCTGAAGGAGTTCGCGAAGCCGGGGCACGTGCTGTTTGGCAGTGACTACCCGTACGCGCCGACGCCGGCAATCAAATACATGAATAACTTGCTCGACGAGTACGAGAAGAAGGATGGGGCTTTCGTCTCGTCGCTCCATGTCGACGCGGCGAAACAGCTGTTCCCTCGCTTGGCTAGCTTGTTTTAATAGATACTCGCTCTCGCGAGAGGAACGCGGGCCTTTTTCAGGCTCAAGCTATTAATTATTGACTTGAGCTATTGATCGTCACAAGGCTTCCGAGACGTGGCGCAATTCTCGATTCTTTCTAGAGATCGGAGCTACTTATACCGGGGCGATTGGCGGGTGACTGCGTGGAAACGGCCTTTGTGCGGAGCTGTCATCGTTCGCATATGTAAGAAAACAGGGAAAGATACCAATGAGTGTTGAGGCGTAAGCAGTTTAATGTGAGATATATTAAGCTGAATCGCGTGTTTATGCGACATGTTATGGTAAAGTCAGGGATCACCTTGATTTCGGTATCTGGCTCCTTGCTGGCCTGGGTATACTTTCCAACCTCAGCTACTGTACATGGCAACGGTGTTTTCGTTGAAGCATCGGGTGAACATGCCATCATGCCGACACGCAGTGTATACGAAACCTTTGCATGTGTGAAAAGTCGGCTGTCAATATTCCCCTCGAACCAAATCGTTGCCCAGTGCCCCCCTTGACAAAGCCAGCATCATTCGAACTGGAGTGTTGTATTTGTCTATCTATTACATAGTAGGAAGAGTCCGAACGAGCACTACATGCCCACACGCTACGTCTGAGCGGATAGCAAGCGGAGTGTTTTGCACGCCCAGCCAGTTCCAAGTTCGGTGCTTGAGAATGAGATAGAGGGGCTGAACAAGGGATCACAGAAGAAACATGTTTTATGTGTCCCTCCAACAAAGATGGTCCTACCGTGAGCGATCTCAGATTTTAGCATCGCTATTGGATCGACGAAACGCCTTGAATACTAGATACTAACTAAGGGCGTTAACACGAATCTGGGTCCTGTTAGTGGGTAGCTGATCACGATCGGCATCGGGGGTACAGGTGCTAGTTATCCCACCGCCTGCAAAGTTCAGAGGTTTGACACTCCGACATTGGCATGAAAGAGTAGACATAAAAGCTACCTGAATATTGTCAGAAACGTAGGGTCACGACTTAGTAGGGTGGAATTCGTTGTATTCTCTGTTGTTGTTGGGTGTGTCCCAAGTCGGGCAGCCCTTGCTATAAGGTAGGTGGACCGGGCCCTATACAGGTCCCCGCACCCCCTATCCTAGTACAGTGTTAAGCACCTATTTCGCACTAAATACACCGTACAATCTAACAAATATCATGTTGGATATACACATTGCATCGACATTTCATGAGGTAATTAGATCTAAATCCAAAGCCACAGGAAGCACCACCTAAGATCTTCAACAGTTATAAAATTCAGGTGCTTCCTAATGAGAATGAAGTAAAATTGAAGACCGAGCACCAAGCTCAAATTAAAAGATGGGCTCCCCGCTCTACATCGTGTATCCCAAGCCGAAGAATGCAATTGAATAAAGGAAGAATAAACCCGTGTAATGTCTATACTTTCTAATTAATGGAAGCCGTATCGGCTTTTGAAAAGCGACCGTCTAACCTTGCTAACCGTGCCAGTTTTATTTTTTTTTTGCCGGGCTCGCAACGCGCCGCTGGGTATCGTGCAAGCAAAACCTGCTCCGCCTTTACGCCTTTTTCCATTTCTTCACCTTGGTGAGGTATGTCAATAAGATAACAGCTGTGTAGTTGAAAGCAATGAAGCCAATGAAGATGCCGATGTTTCTGTAGCGGTGGGCGAAATCGTAGCCCCATTGGGTATACTGTGGAGAGACTTAGCAACGGGACAATGCTTGGGATAAGGGGGGAGTGCAGGGCAGACTTACGTATGACTGGCCGTTCTTGTACGGGCAGTATTGGCAATCCGAGGTCGCGTCGGGATTGACTATGAATCCAGTTGCCGTGCGCAAGAAGTCGGCAGCGTAGGCTTGGCAGGACGTTGAGTTGGGAGGCTGGAAGATGGACACTTCGTCGGATCGGCAGGTCATGTCGAGGCCGTAGAGCATGTCCGTACTGGTACCTTCGCTGAGGTAGTAAAGAGGCGATACATTATAGTACCAACGCCATCCTGTAGGCGTGGACGGCCGGGGGGAAAGCGTGCCGGCGAAAGTGTTGACGAACATGAAGAAGAACCCGTTGGCCATGAACGTAGCGTTCAAGCTAGGCATGAGCGAAGCGCATAGCTGAGCCAGACTGTGGGCGAAGATGGAGAAGAGCTCATACATGAGAAAGCTGTAGCCCGACCGGTTGGCCCCGAAGAAGTAACCCACGGGGAAGTACCACAAAAGCCAGTAGACCAGACTTGTAATGAACGCGTACGGTAACTCGATCAGGATGGCAGGGGCCACAAAGCAGACCCAGCTGTACGTCAGACTGGCCTTCTCACGCAGAGTGAAGATATCACGCAGCGCCACGAAGCGCGGTTGAATTTGCAATCCTAGGGGCGGTCCCACGATCAAGGACATGAACGCCGAGAAGATTCGGTTGTACGCACCCCGCTGTGCGTTGTCTGAATTCAGGTAGGTCAACCCGTTCAGGAGCGCGTTACCGACGTTCATCCATAACTTGGAGCTGAAGTACTCCGGATCACGCCAGTAATAGAGCCAGGTACGGCGCATGGTGGCATTAAATTGTACGTAGAGGGGCACTGCGTGCGTGTGTTCGCCAAGCAGCGACGGGAGGTCAGACTTGTTAGCCAGGATAGCTTCGTGCTGCGCATCACGGACAGCGCGCTCTTTGCTGGACTGCCACAGGTCTGCGAACGTAGCTATGCCGGGTTTATCAGATGACAAGCCCTCTCTGACTATCTCGACGAGATATTCTGCCGGATTCTCATTAGCTTCAGGGAGACGCGAAGGGTTGGCGTTGGTGAAGTATTCAAGCGCTTTCGAGCATCTGTCGCCGAATGGACCGTCGTATGCGAGGCGCCCGCCGGGAACGAGCAGAATCAGGTGGTCGAAGAGTTCGATCAGCTCTGCCGCGGGCTGATGAATTGTACATAGCACCGTCTGTCCCGATTCGGCCAACTTGCTCAAAAGACGACCAATAGTCAGGGCGGACTGTCCATCAAGACCGGAGGTGGGTTCGTCTAATAGCAGAATATCTGGTTTTGCCGACAGTTCGACACCGATCGTGACTCGCTTTCTTTGTTCCAGATTCAGACCGGCTCCTGGGACACCTATAAGTGCATCGGCGATATCTTCCATTTCTAGTGTGCGGATGACGGCTTCAACGTGGGCATCTTTCTCCTCGGGTGAGACGCTGAGGGGGCGTCTTAAGTGGGCGGTGATTTGCAATGCCTCACGCACGGTCTGAGAGGGCAAGTGAACATCCTGCTGTTGCACATATCCCATATAGCGACGGAATGACTTGGGCAGAGGCCCGCCATCGAGATACAGATCGCCGGTCAATGATCCGAATTCCAGACGTCCGGCGAGAGTGTTCAGAAGAGTTGTCTGTGACCAATTAGTGTGGTTTTCCCATATATGGTAGATCTACGTACCTTTCCAGCACCCGATGCACCCATCAAAGCTGTCAAATGACCCGGTTCGACGAATCCTACACAATGTTAGTCAGTACATGATATGCCAGAACATAGAGTGCTGTTGGGGCCAAGATATAAGAAACTTAGATGTCCTGCTGCTGACTTACCACTAAGACCGTCGAGGAGACGCTTCGTTTCGCCGCCAACTTTGAGCTCAAGTGTAATATCCTTCCACGCGAGAGTACGGCCATTGTGATTCGAAACCAAATTCAGAGGCGTATCTGCAGGCAATATTCCCATAGAACCCTCCGGAGGCACATCTTCTGTCACGCCACCTTTTTCACCGTCCGAAATGTCAGAACTAGTTGCAGACACCTTTGCTACGGCCTTTGGCTCAGTCTTGTAGAAGATAGTGGCAAGGCGACCAGCAGGAAGCTTGTAGAACTCCATGCCGATACTAAGTCTCTTCGTTAATAAGCCGCACCTAGAGCAAATTGATCTGGAGGAAGGGGGGGTTATTGACTCACCCAGTGCAGATCGCGAAGAAGACGAAAAACCCGATATTGATACCAACATTCCTCCACAAGTGTGACACTTCAAATCCGTACTGCTCACGTACGAACGCCGCCCCGGACACCATTGACTGTCCTGGCAAGGCACCTTTGACAGCACACACTTGATTGGCAATGAAGTCATATCCCGGACCGCTTGGCGCAAGGTCGGCTTCACTGCAGGCGTAATCCTGATTGCCGAATTCATTCACCATGGCGGATTCATACGCGTAGTAAAGCGGCTAGAATTGTAAGCTTGCGTTAGAAAGACAATTCCTGTGTTTTCTGATAAAAGCGATCGCAGGACTCACATTTAAGTACCGAAGCCAGAAGAGCCAAATTTGCATCTGCGGTCCGGGCACGTATAATCCAGTATAAAGGACGAAAAGATTGAACATCAAGCCCACGGGCAGCACTGCGCGTCCCATCGTTGGAGAGGACACGGCGATGGCACGGAATACCATGGATAATGCCAGGTGAAGGATGTACACGATGAAGAACCAGGTGAAGAATTTGCCTGCTGTTCGCTGAAACCCGACGAGGAAGTATTGGGGGATGTTGTAGGCGATGGCCACGACTTTCCACACCGCATCCGTGAGTACGAGGCCCATTGCGTAGGCTATGGGCCTGTAGAACCGGTAATTCTTCTGTCGGATGACGAGCGGACGCTCCGCGAAACTGTTGTTGAACTCACTCATGGATTGCAGAGCGGGCACCAGAACAGAGTTAAACAGAGCTGAACCGAGGACGAAGAATGCCTTTGTGGCCCGGGCTTGGTCCCGGAAAAGTGTACCAAGCACCAGACTCTGGACGACGATTGTGACGAACTCGGTCAACCAAGTGCCCGTGTCGAGGACCAGGATTCTAAATTGGCGAATCGAGCATTCTAGAATTTGGCGGTATAGGGGTAGCTGATATACCTTTCGTCTCGCTCCTACCGGCAATTGCGAACTTTCTCTGACCTCAGTAGCTATGTCGTCCACGTTGACCTTGTAGTATTCGCTCTTCTGGAACGCTTGCTCGAACTGGACGGCATTTGTAGGGACACGGTATTTCCAGCCGTTGCGTACATGTCGTATCTCAGGCTCGGCCGTCATCGAGTTCAGGAAGTCGGTGATAGTGGTCCGTTCAGGACAAACGAATCCGAGACCCTCGAAGTACGATTTTGCTTCGGTGGCTTTCCCGTAGAAAATCTCGCGCCCGTTATTGATAACCAGGACCTTGTCGAACAGAGGCACCATCGAGTCACTGCCTTGATACAAGCTGGCTGCTGTAGAGCAGCCGTGTTTATTCGTAAACTGCCGTAGCATCTGCATGAAGTCGAGGGCGGTGGCCGAATCCAGACCATTCGTGGGGTTATCCAAACAGAGAACACTGTTACTCCTATTAGCAACGAAAATGCCTGGTGTGAATAAGGTGATTGGTAAAAACCTACTCAGGACATGTTGCGATAGCTTCGGCAAGCGAGACTCGTCTTCGCTGACCACCACTAACACCGCGAATAGCGGCATTGCCTACTTTCGTTTTTAGCACGTGGGACAGACCAACACACTCTGCTAACGTCTCTACGGCACGGTTGACAACGGCACCGGAGGTTTTTGAATCCCAAGTCGCGCGAATGGCGAAGCTATGTGTCGCGAAAGGATCATGTCAGTCACGTGTTCCCCCGGTGGAGTTGAAAATAGGATATTGAGTGAAGCTTCACATACCGAAGTGTTTGCGCAACCGACAACGTCGGGCAATGGCTATCCTCCTCAGCTGTAGGGGCAGATGTTTAGCAAGTGGTTTAGAAGTCCACAGTTGGAAGATACGTACCGCAGAATGTCACCCGAACACGATCTTGGTCCTTCTCATCAGCAGCCCTGCCACCATAAGTGATACGGCCGTTGATGTCCTTGTACTCCTCGCGCATATCTGCAAGCGCCTTCAGGAACGTCGTGCATCCGCTGCCCGGCTTTCCGATAACCAGCAGCATCTCGCCGCTCCGCAGCGACCCGGAGAATCCATGGAGCAAAGTACGCGACGGCTCGACCTCACTGTACGTGCGCGGATTCAGATAGCCGGCCCATGATTTCACGGTAGTCCATACTGTCGGCGCAGCTTGAATCTTCAGTCGCAAGGTTAGCCACAGACACGTCCCGACACGCCGCACATGACATAAGCGTGGCTTGAGCAAGGGATTCGGTACTTACACCTCGCCCGCTCCCGATGACAGTTAAATCATCAAACGAGATGGAAGCGCGGCTGCTCGAGGCGGAATCGTGTGTAGCAAGGAACTGCTGCACAAGGTCGCCGAAGGCAGCCTCCTGTTTCTCCATGGCCGATCAGTCAACCTGGTGCCTGTAGAGAGATTCATTGTGAGGCCAAATTCGCCAGCTACGAACCGTATAAATGGCCATGTCGAAGGCGATGATGTAAACACGCCTCTTACTAATGGTTGTCACGGCTTTCCCATCAGCCCTTTTGGGAATGATCGCAGGTCAGGGGGAGCTGCACGCTTGGCCCAAAGCGGCATCATACTCCCTGGAGAATCCGGAGTCTGAATCCGGAATGTGGCCCCATTGGTTGTCAGCTCGTGCCGTTAGGCATTAGTAAGGAGGGCGCTCAGACCAATTAAAATCCCGAAAGGAAGCGGATCCACGCCAAACTGGGGCGACTAAACGATAAAAGGATGATTAGACTAAACCATTTACGGCATCTATGCTAACCGTTTTCCATGGTCTAACTGCATATGGTCGAGTGCCACAAGCCCTCTGACCGTCACAATAAGAATTTTCTTCTCCACTCATTGCCGGGGTCCGGGGTCCACGGACAGATCTGATGAGCACCAATCGGGAAATGTGGGGCTTCTGTAAGGCGGCTGCTGAAAACGGCCTAAGTCTGGCGCCGGGTAGATTTAGTTTATCTAGCGTGGTCATCTCATCCCGTCTGGTTCAGGTACCTGCCCCCCTTCATTGATTGCACCGCTTCCTGACAATCTAGCAGAACATATTCTGTGCTTTAGCTTATTGCATTCAAGATTGAAGGCATCTCACGACGTATATTCTCGATAATTTGGACTGTCAAGTAAAAGGGCTGTGTTGTATACGTAGTTCCCGAGATTGTTCAAGGACAGCCGCGGCGTCTATAAGGTGCGCTCGAACAAACCGGCGGCGCGCGACAATCCGTTTTGGATACGTAGTCCGTACAGATGGAAGCTAAGACAATTTGGCTACCAGAATAGGAATAGCCTTTCAATAATTTGAGCACTCATCCAACCGACCATATATCCCATATTGGCGCCCAGCACCTAATTGAGTCTGACAAAGCTGCTCTCATAAAGAGCCAACCCCGAAATCAAAACGAATCAGGTCCGGAGTTGCGATCGTCGTCACCACAACGACGGAAGGTGGTGGCGACGAGTAGGTAATATGCTTTGGTGGCGGGAAGTAATCTTTCTGACTGCGCACTCATTAGTAATATAGACTGCTGATAAGAAGTGGCCAAGAGAAAATGAAATCCGATCAATACATACATAGGTATGTACCTACCTACGTGGGCGGGGTGCAACCCATCTAGCGTCCGGCACGCCTTTTTGGGACCCCGTCGACCCTAAACGTAGGTACTCGTCACTCCGGCATCGTCAGATCTAAACCGTCTCGCAAGCAAGACTGCGGCAAGGGATTACGTGTGTAGAAATGTGTAGAACGAGATGGTTTTTCTTCTTACCGGCCGCCTAATTACACATATGAAGTTCTAAGAGCCAGAAGTATCGAGTTGTTAGGCCAAAGTACATTTGTATCTCTGTTTAGAATTCCTACTCGGCTGATCGAATGGCTTATATAATAAGTATGGTACGTACTTCGTACACTGGATTCATCATCAGTCATCATTTACCGGTACCTACCAGGGAGATAGGGAGTCGCCGCGGGAGACAGCATGGGATGATGACCCACCCAGCGTGAATATACCTAGGAGTATCAAATTCAGTTTCCAATAACGACAACATCCTCATCACTATTAGTACATCTTGAGAAGACCCAAGTGCTTAGCGAATAACGCGGTGGATCAGCACGTTTAACCATCCCGACATACTTCAATTGCCACTCAAACGACGAAATGCCATATGGTGGCTGTTTTGCCGGAAGTCTCTCGTGCCTGAGAATGAGGCGTTGGTATCTTTTTCAGCTCCGGGCAACCAACATTTGAAATAGCCAAAGACACCTATTAACACTCCCAACGTCAACGTACAATGGGCGATTATCGCCGAGTGCATCAATTGGTGCGCGCGGCGGTATATACGTTATTACTCCCACTAAAGGCCGACAAAAAGGGCAGATCGGGCTTATGGGAGGCATTTATCGCCGACGCGACAGGTTACCAAACGTCCTACAAGAAAGACGGAGTCCGCGATTCAACTCACAGAGCATAGTATAAAGTAATGACGTGGGATTCCAATTGAAGTCTACGTGCTTGATAAGTTCCGAGTTCAATTATCTTTTTCACTTACCATCTCGAAGAGTCCGAAAACAGCAGCTGTATCTCTCGCCCCCGAGCCCCCCTTAACTGTAAAACCGAATCAATATGACTAGAGTGCTTCTCACGGGCGGCAGCGGCTTCATCGCCGCCCACGTCCTCGAAACATTGCTGCAGCGAGGCCATTCCGTCGTCACAACGGTCCGCTCGTCACAAAAAGGCCAGTATATTCTCGATGCGCACCCGCAGCATACACGCGCTACTCTTGACTACGCCGTCGTTGAGGACATCGCCCGTTTAAACGGTAAGCGCCACGAGAGGATCTACAAAAATAAGAATGCGATCAGGCACTGTTAACAAGTACAATGTAGCATTCGACAAAGCCGTCATATCCGAACCACCCTTCGAGGCCGTCGTGCATTGCGCGAGCCCCTACCATTTCAAGTCACAAGATAACCAGAAGGAATTGCTCGAACCCGGTAGGTTCACGGACACGCACCCCCCGTGGAATCCCATCGCCCCCCGCTTACAATGCGCCCCAGCTGTGAACGGCACAGTCGGCCTGCTGCAAGCTGTATACAACTATGCACCGAGCGTAAAACGCATCGTCGTCACATCCTCCTCTGCAGCCATACTGGACCAAAGCCAGCCCACGAAAGTATTTTCTGAAGTAGACTGGTGCCCCGTCACGGCCGAGCAGGCCTTGATTGGCCCCGCCAACGGCTACCGCGCCAGCAAGACATTCGCAGTAAGCAAACGAAACAGGTACCCTTCCCCCTGCCGACGATCGTAGGATGCTGACGAGTGGGGATGTTTCCAGGAGCGCGCAGCGTGGAAATTCGTCGAGGAGAAGAAGCCCAATTTCTCCCTGGCTGTGGTACGCAGAGCAAGGTCATCCCCGCTAGCGCGATGGGACCGGTAGTTTCTGGCTGACGCGTTGTTTTTGTCTCAGTGCAATCCACCCCTGGTGCTGGGCCCGGTCGTGCACGAGCTGAAGTCCCTCAGCGCCCTGAACACGTCGAACCAGCGGATCCGCGATCTCATGAGCGGCGCCGCGAAGGCCGCCTGCCCGCCCACGGGGAACCACCTGTTCGTCGACGTGCGCGACCTCGCTCTCGGCCACGCGCTCGCGCTCGAGAAGCCCGAGGCTGCCGGTAAGCGCTTCTTCATGGTCGCCGGGAAGTTCTCGAATAAGGAAATTGCGGGGATCATTGGCGAGGAGTTCCCCGCGCTGCGGGAGAACTTGCCCGTTGGCGATGCGTTGAAGCCTGGTGATTACCCGGCGCAGGGCTCGTACGGATTTGACAATACGCGGAGCAGGGAGGTCCTTGGGCTCAGCTTCAGACCGCTTAGGGATAGCATTGTTGATGCTGTGAAGAGTCTGCAAAGTTTCTCTGCGTAATGCGTTGGTCTGGTGACTATTGTTTATTATGTCCCATAGGCGGATAGATATCACGAAATGAGGAATCTAATTGCCGGTATATCATATCCTATCGACCCATTCGCTGATATATACGACTGGAGAAAATCTCTAGTGTTTGGTGTAGCTGAATAGAACTCACCTAGATTCTGTAGCCTATGGCGAGTCGGATTATAGCGAGAAACACGCCCGCGCCTATTAAACCTTTTACAAACCGGAACATGATCGTGGAACGGCATTTCATCTTACACGCGTCCCAAAAAGTGTATAGAATAAACTGGGAATGTAGCTACTCCGATATTGGGCGAACACTCCTACGACCAGTCAGGGGCTACAAGAACGCCAGCCATTCGCCCCTTAAAAAAAGGGCGACGTTAGCTCGCGGCACCAGCAGAAGGAGTAAGACGTGTACTACTAGTACAGAATCGCCTGCAATCGAATCTGTCAATGTATTTGTAGTACCCAGTATGCAGGGCAGACGGGCCTGACAGCAGAAGGATCACGGTACTGCCTAGCTTCGGAGTTGGCGCCCATGCCCACAATGACAGAATACCCAGTCGCTGCGGATATCGTCCGGCTTGCGTAGCCTTAATAGTGGATTCGAGTTTCAACCGCCAAGAGGAGTTTCTAGACGAGCCGTGATGATGACATCACTAATGTGTTCCCCCTATTATTGGCGCGCCGCCGCTCGGCCGGCCGCGTCTTACTCATGTTGTCCTCTCGCGCCGTTTCGAGGGTCAGAATGTCCCATTCACCTCGGCAGCCCCTATTCCAGTCGTTGATTCTAGCAGTGCGTGTCTGATACCGCGCGGGCGTGACATAGCGCATGTTCGATGCGGCGTGGCCGTCCCTCCGCCGGTTTCAAACTCCAGCAGCGGTGTGAACATGTAGTCGATTAAAGTGCGGTCCCGAGATTCTGAGTTAAGAATAATCCTGCCCCAGCCTACTCTATGAGCCTTACTCATGTCATTCCAGTAACGGGATGCTCAACGTAGCATCCAGCAGTGGACCTGCGGCGCATCTGTGGCACGTATTCCAGACGCAGCCACTCAACCCGATATGGCATATATGGTAACCCCTATTCAAAGATGTGCGAGACACCTTGTATCAACGGAAGTGGTCGTAAAAACGATTGCAAGGGCCAGAGAAACATAGACATAGCTATCGCCAACCCTCGCTCCCACGACGTCTATAGCCCCACCGTATAGACTCTGTCTAGCGTAGGTGCTCTTGGCCGCATAGCGAAGGACCATGGCGCTGGGCTTGTCTGGGTAGCAGCGGGGAGTGGACTGGGGTGACAGTTTCGATGGAAGGCAAATAGAGATCTCAAATGATCGTATCTAACCTACTACTATCTAGGTAGGTAGCAGGCGACAGTTACATGGTGGGAAGCCATTACAAGGCATTATGAAGGGTATAACATCGTTGCTGGGAGTCTGGGACGCACGAGGTTTCAGCTACGGGAGCCCAAGGCCGGAGTTGCTACTCCCTTCGCTACATTCGGGTTGTTAACGATGTCCGTGACAACCTATTACAAAACATAGTCATCCCAAGAAGCGGAGTTTACTAAGTAATGACTATAGTATACGAATTGGCGGCCTGGTTTTACTTCCCCGTACATACATTCATGAGAACTGTCGCAGCTAACACAATCCTTAGTAACTGCAGTATGCGCAAATCACCCCTCTTTCACACAAGTGATGGTCGTGAAGTTTCATTCCTTCGGCGCTATTGAATCGGCTGACGTCTCCTACCCAGCTGCGGCTCAGTCCACCGCATTGCTCGGCCACCCAGCCCAGGTGTGAAGCACGGAATACAGGGGCTAAGTTACCTACTTGGGAACCGAATCATGGAAACCGTCGTCTACGCCTCCTTTGCACATTAGCCATACCGATACCGCACACTCCCTGCGTTCGCCATCCTGGTTCATACACTTATTCGGCTGGGCGAAATTGGTTAATGATCGGGAATTGGCATGAATACTGGTGCCTCAAGGCCTTCACCAGTCGCCCCACCAGACACTACCCAGGTATATTCATCATCCCGGCAAGGTACCCAGACGGGTATTTAGGTAGTCTACTTACGTAGTATCTCCGGGACTCCGGTTGGAAAGCTTACAGTAGCCGTTAGGTTACCTATCTTATACCGTCAGTTAGCCGTGTGTTGAAAGGCACGCCCTTTCAACTAAACCCCTGTCAATAGTCTAGGTCAGACGGCCGAGCAGTGTTCCGTAGGTAATACCTTACACAATGTCAGGTGGGCCACACAATCGCTGGTTCCAGACAACGACGACCTTTGGGTGGTGAGCCCTGGGGAGACCTAAATATAAAGCGGTGGGGGCACGGATAGGTCGTATACTTGCTAATTACTAGAGATACAAGATAGCATCGTAGCAGTTCCAACGGCTACTAGCTTGAAGATACTACATACATAAGCAGGTACCGTATGTAACCAGCTTCGGAATAGTTACAGTTTTAGGGGCAGTTGAGCACACAGGCACATGGCATCGTTTCCCATAGACATGGTACCCAGGCAGACAATACCTACTATACCACGTACAGTACTTAACTACCTAGAAACTACCTAGGTAGTCTGGGTAGCGAGAACTCTTTAGCGCTGCTAGGAATCAAACCCCAACCCACTAATAAATTACCAGTTGCTTTCTAACGGCGCCCCCTACGGCGACGGACTCCGTGAAATAATAAATCCACGGGGTCCGTGGCTGTATTGGGCGCCGCTTCCCTACGCTAGGCATTATACAAGCGTTTCCGCTCGAACTCGCACGTCCGAAATACGCCCGTCCCTCGGCATTCGATATCGGAATACACACCGCCGCTGTAGAAATTCGTATACCGAGGAGACAAAGGCAGAACCCATCGCATGCAAGGCACACGCACACGTGGAACTGCGTTACACGCTATGCACGTAGAACGCAGATCATGTCGCATATGCACCTAAGCGTATACACGTGTGGCCGTTGCATTGCATCGTCTATGAAATAGGTACCTTGTTTTTACCTACCTAGGTACCTAGTTTACGGGCGTAGAAATACTTCCCATGTGTATACGGTCGTCCTCCGAACCTCCGGTACAGCTCTAGCCTACGGCCAACTACTTTTGCGACCGCCCCTCTACGCGGTACGTGCCTATTAATATACCGTCATTCTGGCATGTCCTGCCCCGTACTCTGACGTTGTCACTTGTGAACTGCTTTGTGTAAGGATGAGCTGCCACAGAATGAGCACCAGGCTCTCAGCTGTCGTCAGAATGCGGGAGTCGGAGTCCGAATGTCTGGAAATAGGCAGGGGAACGACAGCGGGTATTGGTTAAGGTAGGCAGGCTGGGCAGGAGTGCCCCATCTGAATGGTGGGTTGATTACAGTAATCAATGGATTCTGTATGTAGAGACTATGTACATTGTTCCTTCATACTTAGCTAGGGGTTAGGCAGTTATTAATGTGTACGCCGTGCTATGTAAGCTCTTAGCCGGCGTGTTCCCGGCTCGCCCACCTGCTCAGCTTCCGGCGGTACTATCCGGTGTCCGTATACTTGGTACCTCCCTACCTACTTGCGGGGCTTCGACAAGGTAGCTAGCGGCCGCTAATTCCGTCGGTGGTATCTTCGAATGTTACCCTGACCGGATGGATTTTGTCGACTGGCGGTCACAGCGATATGTACTAGTAATTTCAATTTGGGGTCCTGACTGTGTTCTTAGCTGCTGTGTATGAGTCTCCTTGATATTTTTTCGTTGTTGGTTTTGCTTCTTCACGAGTCCTCTCGCATCGTGGGAGTCGATGATCTCGTGGCTGTGCCCGTTCGGTTCACAATCCCCAGAGAGGGAAAAAAGGGTGACAGCCTGCAGAAGTGCTTGGCAGACGCCCACATGGCTGGGTACCGAGTTCTGGGCATCAGCTCCTTTCCCATAGGCTGCGCTGACCAGGCTATAGTGGAATAAGTATGACTAACGACACTATGTATAGAAACTAGGAAGTACTTAGTATAGAAAAGACGTGTAAGTGATTCAACTAAGCTTATCACAGACTCCGAATACAACCAACCTAAAGCGGTGAAATTTTGGACGGTCCGGGAGCATGCGCACGTGCTAACTTACTTTGTATCTGACATCTTTACCAGGAATGACGTGTCCTAGAGGAACTCTCTGTTGAAACCGAGGCCACCATGCTAGATAGGCCTAGAGCCTCAGGCTACGAGCTGAGCGATCGAGGGACCGGGGGTTTGAACGGTGGGTTCTTGACTAATGGGTTCCGTTTCAAGGAGGCAGGGTCCGTACGAGTATATAAACGAGCTAGACATGATATCAAAGTCCAGCTTGGCGGTGTTCATCTCATTCCTCACGTATAGAGTTGGTATTCGTCACTCAGAACCACTATCAGGATGTTCTCACGAACAGTTTCTGCCTTCGCGATAATTGCGATCTTCCGGGCACAGTCATCATTAGCTCTGCCCGCACTCGGTCCCATTAGCAGCAGCAATTTAACATGCAAATACAAACCAGGAGACGCCGGGTGGCCCAGTGAAGCAGACTGGTCCAACTTCAACGCTAGCATCGGCGGGAGGCTTGTAACGCCTTACCAGCTCGGCAGGGTATGCCACAATCCTGACTACGACGAAGCGGCGTGTAGTTATATTCAGGAACAATGGGTGCAACCGAGTTTACAGTTCGTGCTCTCCTCGTCTTTGCTACCTTGGCCTCATCTTGGAGCAATTCACACAGCTACGGCCGGGATACTTACAAGTGGTCTTTAGTGATGTGTCGTCGAACTCAGTCATGGCCGCCGCCGTGGCAGATGAGAAATGCGACCCTTTTACGTCTCGCGAGCTACCCTGCGAGCCCGGGCCTGACGTGACATACTCAGTCAACGCAACCGGTCCTGAGGACTTCGCAAAAGCCATGGCCTTTGCCCAATCAAAGAACATTCGCTTGGTGATCCGCAACACCGGCCATGAGTCAGTAAAGCCCTTGAATCAGCTTCTTGGTTACCTTATAGACAGTCAGCTAACCCGAGTTGAAATACACAGCTATATGGGAAAGTCAACAGGGAAATATGCCCTGTCTATCTGGACCCATCATTTAAAAAACACTAGCTATGTTAACTATACGAGCTCGTACTACACCGGGCCTGCCATGAAACTTGGTGCTGGTATTCAAGTTGAAGAGGCCTATGTCGCGGCGAACTCATACAACGCCGCCGTTGTGGGCGGCGACTGCGCGACTGTCGGTGTTGCCGGCGGCTACTTACAAGGTACGTATCTTTCACGATTCGTCTAGCTAATCATCCCTATCCTACACCGTCTTCACTATCATTATCTAACAGGAATCTTCCAACAGGTGGTGGACACTCAGCATTAAGTTCCATGTACGGCATGGGTGTTGACCACGTCCTGGAATGGGAGGTGATGGATGGAACCGGCAAGATTCACCAGGCTACGCCTGAGAAGAACCAGGATCTGTACTGGGCGTTATCGGGCGGTGGCGGTGGCACATTCGGCGCGGTGTTGTCCGTCGTTGTCAAGCTACATCCGGACACGCCCATGGCAGGTGTGCAACTCCAATTCAACATAGACCCGAAACATCCGGAGGCCTTCTACGCTGCTGTAAACAAGTATCACGAGATGATCCCCAACATAACCGCCGCTAAGGGAATGGCCATCGCCTCGATCGACAGTTCGATGTTCCTCCTGACACCTCTCACGCTGCCCAACGCGACGCGTGCCCAGGCTCAGACGCTCATGGCACCACTTATACAGCAACTCCAGAGCAACCACGTGCAATACAGCGTAAACTACACCGAGAGCCCGAGCTGGCTATCTCACTGGCAGACGCTCATCAAGCCGAACCCAACACAACTGGTCCAGAACGCGCAGTACGGCGGATGGATGGTGCCGCGCTCGGTGCTCCAGTCCAACAACGCCGGACTCCAGGCCGCTATTAAGAACATCACGGACGCGGGATGCGCATTTGTCGGGCTCGCGCTCGACGTATCGCGGCCCGCGAACGCCGTGCCGAACTCCGTCCTGCCTGCATGGCGTGATGCGGCGTTGAACGTCATCTTATCCACGTGAGTCGTTCCCTCTCCCTAGTTTATTCACCTGCTCGAGTAATACCATGACGTTTACCAAGAAGTACCATTCCGGGATATTTATTAACAATAACCTCAGATCATGGCCTGAAGGCGCGAACCTAGGCGACATGGCAAAACTAGCAAAGACCATGACGGACACCTGCGTACCTCTTCTTTCCAACCTCGCGCCCAACGCGGGCGCGTATCTAAACGAGGTGAGCATTCTACCATCCGCACAACCAACGCAGACAGAGTAGTATAAGAGACTAACAAGCACCCCGTCAAGGCCGACCCCAACCAGCCGAACTGGCAGAAAGCGCTATACGGCGTAAACTACGACAAGTTACTGTCGATCAAGAACAAATACGACCCGCACCACACATTCTACGCCGTCACGGCTGTCGGCAGCGACTACTACACCACCGACGAGGTGGGAAGGCTCTGTGTTGCCTAGACACGGAGTTTAATCGCCGGCGTTAAGATTCTCGAAGGCTCTGACGCTGACTTCTTTCTTGTACGCTATGTTCTGCATTCGTTTTGCTTGTATTAGTAAAAGATGTCTGGGTTTCATAGAGATAGACCTGCCGCCTGGGACGTTGGTGTTTTGGTGTAGTGTCTGTGGATCGACGCTGCGCCGTGAACACTTTGTGGAGTCGCGGCCTGACGGAACGTGTCCATCGAGGTGAGGGGGCTTGGATTCAAGTTTATAGATTTGGCAGATCGGACTCTGTATATAAATATGGCTTGGATGAAATCGTTAGCCCTTGATGTCTTGTGTGCCGGTTTGGATTGCGATTTGTCGGTATACGATGATGTCTATTTGGGGCTTTGATCAATACACATAATATCAAGGTACTGTGTTCAGTCACCCTCGTATCGCAGAATGAAGTTCCCTCCTTCCTATGCTTCCTAATGACGTCTTTATCCTATTTTTGATATGCCGTATTGCTCCCGTGAAGTAATAGGGCGACCACATTACCCCGTGACTCATGTCATAAGTAGACTCGATAACCCTTTCCCCAGGGTAATAGATCTAATGAATTCAATCAATTATTTCGTCTATTCATTCGAGTAGTGTTAGACATTCCCGGGAGAGCGTGGCATATTAATAAGCGTAAGCTCAGAATAGGACTACAGTGACAGAACTTTGGCAGTAATTCCTACATATTATCAGTATATACAGACAGCCCGGATATGAGAGCGTAAAAGAACGACATAGCTCAACACGAGATATATACATTTTAAGTTGCCGGTTGTGATAGAGACGGAAAGCCGAGAGTTTACATATAAAACTACCCGCCCTCCGGTAGGTAAAGTCATTTTTTATGAGAGATCGGCTCCGCAGTACTCCGCTCCTCGCACGGAGAGCGTCCGGAACAGCGCCGAATGACCTACTAAACTTAATCTAGCAGAAGGATGGCCGGTGCCCACCGTACCGCCGGGTCGGGTGTAAAGGGGGCGCGGATATAACATGTTAGTGCCGTTGCCGGGCCTACCGGATTGCTCGGCCCCGTAAACCTGGGACGCTTTAATAGGGGTACCGGCCCTCCCTGTTATGTCGAGTGGCCGAGCAATAAGGTGAGACTAAGCACGTTTAGTCTATAGTATAAATCCTAACAACCAAGGCATGTACGTCATCCCGTAAGGGGTGCCGATATACACCGCCGACTGAAGTCTGAGAGGGACCCGAAATCAAGCACGATCAAGCCCTCCTCGAGTACGCAGGTCCAGGAAAGGGATAGCAATATGGTAGGTAACAAAACCTTACCTTGAGGGCTAATTATTTCTCTTCCTACTGCTCCCACCCACCACAAACACCGGAACAGCCGGGGAACTTCGAAGAGGGGAACGCAAAGTAAACGCCGAAGACGTCAGCGCATGTGTATAGTGAGTTAGTCCTTTCACGCCCAACGTTCGTTTCTTTTTATCGCCCAGATTGCAACGCTGCTCCACGCAAGCGGCTGCACATCATTGTTATATAGCCGCCCGCCCCCTCCTACCTCCTTTTAACTGACAATCTCACATCCCAATCCAACACACGCGTACCGCATTTCATACCTCGCGATCACCCAACACGTAATGTCTTCAGCAAGCTCTTACCCGCCTAGGGCCCCGGAAAACGGTAAGTAAGCCCATCGGCATTATCATTTCAGACCCCGGTCCATGGTGAATATACCTACTATACGCGCGACGAGAAATGTCCCGCGTCTCACTTCTTCCCGTTTCTCACCCCATGCAGGCGCCAGCTTTACCGCCACGATCCACGGGGACACGTACGACGCAGTGAATCCGCACAAGTATTCGGACCTCCGCGGGTGCAGCGTCTTTATCTCCGGCGCCTCCCGCGGAGTCGGTTTCGCGACGGCGCTAGCCTGTGTAGCGGCCGGCTGCCGGGATCTAGCGCTCGCCTCGCTCGAGCGCATAAGCGACGAGTTGATAGAAGAGCTTCAAACCGCTACTAATAGCCCGGCGGAGGCCACGGAGAACAAGCCCCTGAATCTGCTGCTCTTCATACTCGACGTGCGCAGTGCCGAGGCAGTGGCGGCCGTAGCTGCGGAAACGGCTCGTGCGTTCGGGGGCCATCTGGACATCCTCGTGAATAACGCCGGATTCCTCGAGAAGAGCGCGCCGATCGCCGCGTCGGACCCGGATGCGTACTGGTACCCGTTCGAAGTCAACCTCCGCGGGACGTACCTGGTCACGCGGGCGCTGCTGCCACTGTTACTGAGCGACCGAGGTAACGGTGACCGAAGCCACGCCGAGACCCGCGCTGGGGAAAATACGGGGCTGAGGACGCTGATCAACGTAAGCTCGATGGGGGCGTTTGCGTTTAGGACGGGCGGGAGCGCCTATCAGACGTCCAAGTGGGCGGTGCTGAAGTTCACGGAGTTCGTGATGGCGGAGTATGCGGACCAGGGTGTGCTGGCGTACTGCGTACACCCCGGTGGCATACTGACGAAGCTCGCGCTGAACATGCCGGAGAACACGCATGCAGGTAAGTAAGCGCGGCTATTTCTTTTTGTCCGGCTTGCATTTGCTGACGGGGCGGGCGGTGTGCCCATCGCGCCCGTTTTGCAGGCCTTACTGACACGCCGGCGCTCGCGGGTGATACCATTGTTTTCCTGGCTCACCAGCGACGTGAGTGGTTAGCCGGTCGGTACATCAGCTGCAAGTGGGACATGCCCGAGTTTCTCGGCAGAGAGAAGGAGATTGTCGATGGCGATAAGCTGAAAGTGCGACTGGTTGTATGAGGCGGATTATGGTGCATGTCTCGGGAGGATGCTGGCCAGAATCAGATGTTCCTCATGTTGCTCGTGTTTCGGCCAGCGCAGTGCGCGGTGATGACGATCGAGGTACTGGTACGAGATGCATGGCCTAAAGGGAGTGTTGTCAACGAATATGGTACAAGCGACAAAATCGCCCTTGTCAGAACCGCAGACCAAGATGTTATCATGGAAAAAACCCACGGGTAATTGTTAATCTGACTCAACAGCGACTTTTGCTACCGGGTGTCTTTTGATGTGATGGCAAACGCGGCAGCACGTCCCGTACAAGCCATCACCACCCCTCCTGTCGCTTCCAACATCCTGGCGCTATTCTAAAGAAGTGTGCCGTCTGTTCATTCGTTCACTATCTACTGAACAACATGCCTGTCGGCGAGATCGCCAGGGTATAGAGTATTAGACAGATGGGGAACAGCCCGCTTATCCGTCGCCATCAAGCAGTCCCAGCAGTCTCAGTACAGTCTTGCAGCAATGATAGTAGCGCTACCTTCTTTTTTTATAAAGACTCGCATCTGGACAGCGTCCCCGATGTGACTATGCTGAATTCAGCTTGCTCCCTTGGGCCCGAATCAGCACGACTACGACTACGACTACAACGTCACGAATCCTCCGGAGCAACGTGATGCCGCAGGCCGGGTGCGGGGTATAGACGTTTCAATTCGCCTCTGCGACTTGGTCGGACACCGAAACCTGCGAATGATTTGTGAATCACCGCGGGGCCTTGGCAGCATGCACAAGGTGCGCCGCGGACAAAGGTATCCGGACGTTTCTGTATACTTAACTTTTCACTACGTCTTTCCTTCCTAGGTACTGGCTCACACGCCGAAAATGCCTGTTTTGTAGCTTGGATGCAACCGGAGACGCCGTCTCGACTCCTTGAGGCTGGCGATGCTACCAAAAGGACGCTCCGTAGGAATTCGGAGCATCGATACGTTACATAATGGGTAGCCATGCATACGTAGTTCGTTTCCGGCAACGAGTATTACTTTGTCTTCGTATGTGATCCCGCCTCTCGGAGGGATTCACGAAGCCTGCTCGTTTTGTACAGCATTGGAATTCGTCTAGGGAGGAAGACGGGGTTTCGGGGGCTTGTGATACCCATTAGGTAGACTGATCCTCGTGTTTCGATATTAATTAGTGCGCGGTTACGGAGCTGAAAGAGGACTCATGATTTCAATCGAACCGGACACCGCCGGAACTGTGAGCAGAGGCAAGCTTGAGAGCATCATATCGCCGCTAGGGTTATAGCCCACCACACACACAAGCCTGCTTTGTTTCGTATGGAGGTTAAGGGGCCCCGTCTCCCAGGGAACTCTCGATTATGAAGGTCTCAATGGATATTCACTCGATGCTGTTGCAAGGCGTCCCCCTCTTGCGCGGAATGCTCGCGCTGCAGCGCTAGCCTTGCATAGCAATCTTCACTGCGTTCGTATATAGTCTTTTCGCTTGTCTCCTTTATTTTTATCTTCTCTCCTCAGGATAGAGATTTCAATCGCCTTCTAGCCTTGCTCCTGGTACATTCCTCGATCTGCCCCGTACGCCCAAAGGAACACTTACATCGGGATTTGCGACAGCATTAACCATGATGGCCTCATGTCGGCCGCTTTCCGGGGACTTCTCAACTAGCCCAAAACGGCGTGCGGTGTTCACGTCTAGTCCATCCATGGTGCATAGACAACGGGTGTCAATTTTCAGAGTGGTTTGAGCGGATTGTCCCGGTGATGGTGAAGCCCGGTTTCTGGAGACGTTTTTCTATCTTTGTCTGGCCAATGGGTTCGTTGTGAAGGAGCGGAATGTCTACCTCACTAACGCCTCTAGCCCGCTGCCATTCAGATAGTGGAGAACGGGCCATCTGCCACGATGAGAATAGATAACTCGCCCGGTCTTATAACCGGCTGGCTGTGGCCGGGGCATGATAACGGGCTACAGACTTAGTTAGCGGGCGGGCCTGGTGGACGGTCTGGTCTCCTCCCGCTAACTCAGTCTGTGAGTCTCTGCTGAACTCCGGAGAGTAACCAATGAGGCTGGTCAAACAAGCTATAATTGCAATCCTATTTTATTTGGCCGGGAAGTACAGGTACGTAATCAATTTGCCACAAACCCCTTCCGAATGGCAGCGAGATCTACTAACCAGGCACCTCCGAATTGCTAACCGGACACCCTCCGGATTGCTGACCCGGCACCGCCCGGTCAGATACGGCCCAGCCATGGCTTTGGAGGCTCGAATCGACAGCTGAATGGGATATTTGGGGAGCTGCAGTGACTAATATTAATAAACCATGGTGCATATTGGTAATAAGCTTGCATTCGAATTTCGGACAGTTTCGCAGCAGCACCGGGAGGACCATTGCCCGACGACCACTCAAGTGAACGTGGCGCAGGCCGACATAGTAGGGCCTGTGTGTATTAGGTACTTGTTCAATGCCTACCGGTACTTCATTACACCATTCGGGGCGCCCTCGTGGGCGACTGACCGTTGCGACTTACATCATTTGGCGCCGGTCCGCCCTAAAGAAACAAGCGTGGTTCTCCTCGGGATGTTCCACATGGGTCATAGATATGGTCTATGAGCTATCGTGCCGGAACTCGTGGTGGTGGTCCACCTTTTCAGGAGGATTGCTGTCACCAACATAGTCCATCTGCTAACTGTTCATGTTGGAGTATCTAGGCCCTACGCCATACATGCCGAGTCACCTCGCTACCTATACGGCCGCACGAAGGTTGGCGATTTTGAGGTTCAAGCGCGCTACCGGTATGTAAGCGGCCACGCTGCGCTAGGACTAGGTACGTAATGCCTTAGGGTAGCGTGTCCGATACATATTGCCGAGCAGGGTGGGCAATAGCCTAAGGTATGGATTCGAACTGGCAACGCGGGCGTAGCCCAAAACCCCCCTGTAACCCGAGCCAGACATCGCGTAACCGGAAAGGTGCGCCTTTCAACGTTCGAAGCTCCGTCCGGATAGTAGGAAATCACAGATAGTCCGCTCGAGTATTCCCACGATAGGAGTGGACTATATCCGGATGGTGGCAATAAACCCGTTTTCTGGCTCGAAATAGTGTATCCACACGATACCGCAGGATTGCGTCTCTGCCGCAGAGGCGCCGCGCTTGGTAGGTAAGACTGTGTGGCGTAAGAAGGTTATCTCCGTGCGGATGCCGGATTAGGTACGGAATAGGGATACTGGGAGAGATAGTTTGCCTAACTACGGCAGGGAGTCGCGCTTGATATGTGACGAAGCCGGAATTGGGCCGGGGGGGGGGGTTGTTTATAACGGTGCCGAAGGATTCACACTACTTTACATAATACGAAAAGTCGAAACCTGGGTAGACGTTACTTACATAGTATGTAGGAATTCTTGGAGGGGGAGGGCGGGGTTCGCGATGGCTGCCTACGTGGAGCCGTCAAGCTGTGCCGTCTCAGCGCTGACTCAGAAAATCAGGGGTAGCCCAAGCCGATCCGGCTCGCGGGTGACCATCTTTCACGGCAAATCAACGCGAAGCTCACGCTTCTCGACACGGAAACAGATTGCGCGGATTCAGGATGGGCGTGGATCGTGATATAATCGCGTGTTCTTTGTTAAAGGGCGGGCTATGTACATTATGCGTCGGGGGTTTTCGTTCCGTAGTAGCGGCGCAGGCTCTCTCTTCTATCCATCTAGTCCTCTATTATGATAAATTCGCTGCCTTTAAAAAAAAAGACCTCTCTTTCACTTCCTGCAAGCAGGAGACTCACTAAGCACAATGCGGCAGTTGCCCGTTGTGTAGTATATAGCTCTCGGGCAAAAACCCATAATGTAATATTCTTTTCACGCCTCCTAAAAAAAAAAGATCTTCGCACTAAAGTGGTTGCTCCAGTTCCAAGGGTATATCGCCTATCGTCGACCATGGGTCCACCTGTGGGCCGTCGTTTGTACTTCCTAGGCTCGTCCAGAGCTCGTCCATGACCTCCCAATTGGCCAAGATGCGGGTCGGCTCCACCAGAAACTCGAAGTCGAAAACTTCGTTATTGGTAAGCGCAGACGCCGTCGTCGGTATCGTCGTAGTGTCTTGCCCGCTCGTATCTGAAATGTCCATGGGCGCGGGCAGCCCGTGAGCCGTGAGTTGGTTGGGTGGCGTCGGGGGCGTTGATGTCGCCAAGGGCGACGGCAGGCTGCTAGCGCTGTAAAAACCAGAGATCACGCTGTCGACATCATCGGCTAATGCACGGGCGATAGCGACAACGGAGGCAGCTTCGGGCAAAGTATCGCTGTATAGAGCAAGGTTGGCGATAGCCATTGTAATGGTCTTGTGGATCCCCGCGGTTGAGTGGCTGACGGGAAAGGTGTAAGCGAATCCGATAGCTGTAAAGAGCGCGTCCTTCTGCCATCGGAAGACGTCGTAAATACCAAATAGAGCACCCGATGAAGTCAGCCCCCAGTGGATCATGGTCGTCAAGGCCCTAGCATGGTTGAGAGATGAAACGGCTTTACTATCGGACAATGGTGTCGGGGCCTCGCATGTAAAGGCGAAGCAAATGAAGGGTCTGCATAGAATCATGCAATAAAAGTGGTATTGCAGCTCGAGGAGGAGACGCTGACGCTGACAATGGATGAGGACAGTTCGGCCAGGGCTGAGGTCCAGCGGCGTACAGTCCGTCAGAAAAGGCCGGCCCGAATCCTTTCGCGGCACGTAGTAGCCCTCGGGGACCTGTTGCGTCCAGCTGTCGAGAGTTTTCATTTGCTCGGCGAGGACACGGGCGCACTCTTCGCGCATATCGCCATTTCTAGCAAAGTCGCCGTAACCGTTGTCGCCCACCAGACTATCAAACTTAGCATAAAACTCACACCGCGCAGTTCTGACCGCAAAAAGCAGCCGTAGTGTTTGCGATTGGAAACCAAGCCAGGTAGGACAGTTGCTGTTCAACGGTCAAAAGTAAGCGACAGCTCTTGTTATTGGGGGCGGGGAAGCTTGTGATGTAGGTGAGTGCAACTACAACTAGCTGGTGAGAAAAGATCGTATTAGAAATTACATACTCGTCGTACGGATAATGTGGAGCAAGACACCTCGCAGTCTCAGGCGAGTCGGATGGTAGACGGCAAGTAGGAAGCGAGCTGTATTTGAAGAGTCCAAAATTAGTCATCATCAAGCATCCAAGTATTTTGCTTGAGCAGAGAATGCTGTGTTTCACGTATTGAGAAAACTTATGTAAGGATGGCAAGGGAGTGACTTACTTGTCTATCATGGGCGGTTGACCAACTTCCATCGACAATTTGGCATCCAGGATGTACACGCTCCACCATGTGCGCCGAGCTATCTCGCGATACAGCTCTGATTCACTTGAAGGAGGCTCATTATGTAACCCTAACATCGTTGACAACACTGAATTGCTTTTCATCAGCCGCCACTTCTTTTCAATAATTCCAATATCCTAACTCGGGGCGTGACGACTTTGCTTCAGAGGCACGAATGATATTCATGGGGGGAGGGAGCACAATTCAGCCGATATGGTTTCTTAAAAAAACACAAGAGAATATCAAATACAACTCACTGATAGCTTTCCCCGTCATAACCTGGGCCCTATTCAATAGACCGGCCTCGCATAGGTACACAATGCTGAAGATATAGCAATGTACAGTTTTTATTGAGGGACTGTCAATAGTTCGGTCGATAGCATCCTGGCAGCGTTGATAATACTGAAATCCGGCAAGAGGGGGAAATGCGTTGTTGTCCGTCTGACTGTTATTCGTTTGGCGTAACCGGAAAGTGCCTAATTGAATACATAAGGCCAATATAATATCAACCAGGGGCGAGGCCTTCCGCGGCGCGCCCGGATTATTCTCATCCACCAGTGATTTAAATTCCTTTCTGAATTGCGTTTCGTTTAGAACGGGGTAGCTGAAATAATGCGACTGCCAAAATAGATCGAGGAAATGTACCTCCTGGGCCGGCGGGAGATAGCTTTTGTGTAGGTAAGCTTGAATACTTTCGGGGGGGTTTCGTGAGCCGCTGGTGCAGGTCGATATCTCTATGTCTCTTTGGGAGGGCTGATGTGTCTTGAGCGTGGACTCGGCCATCTGCTTCAGAAAGAATGGCAGCGAAGCCACGCCGTAGAGAACGGAGTCGATGCGGACGCCGTTCCTCGAAGCCGAGGGCCGCTTTCCGTACGATTCGAGAAACGAGTCATTCCTTGACCGGCTGACGGGCGACGGACTTTCGCTTTTCGAGCTCTCCAACTGCTTCTTCGAGCTCTCAAACTCCCGGACCTGGGCGCGCAGTGTGTCGATCTCCCTTACCATCGCCATTAGCTCGGTTGCACAATCGGAAGCAGGCTGGCTGCGGAGGGTATGTACTTGACCGCTTCAGTGATGCTCCGGAACTGCTTGCCTCCCGTCATACCGCATTTCCTCCCCGCCTGCTGGCAGCTCGAGCAGGGCCGGTGGCTGTCACATTTGATCCGCATCAGCTTGCACCAGTCGCACGCCCGGCGAACGACGCTGCGTCTCGATCGGCTCGTCGTACCACTCCCACCACCTCGACCCGTCGCACGAGGCCCGGCGCCCTGCTTTAGATCCAACGTGGCAAACATCGGTGCGATTCACGTGTTGTATGGCGGGCGTGTTGCGTCTGTTGGAATAGCGTAACATCAGAGAGAGAAGACCTACAGACAAGGTACACAAACTATGGGGATCGACTCAATATAGCACATGGGCGGATCCAATACTGGTAGAACACCAACATATTTTAAGAACCTCAGCTTCTCTATATAGGCCCTTCGATATCGGACCAGAAGCGGATGTAACAGTTGCACCGTCTGCACTTGAGGATAATCAGGTGCCCGTGGATCACGTCGTACTGTGATTACTGTGTGTGCCTGCGGCGGTCGTGGGCATAGCGAGGTGCAGCAGTTCCGCTCCGTGAGCACCAGTCGCTTACCGGGCCTAGCATGGGTCCTAGAAAAGAAGGTATTGAGCACAATACAAACAAGGTACAGTCTGTACAGAGTACGGGGATACCTGCGTCTTGCACGCCCTTCCCGCCCCCCTTTGCTAGAGGAACACCTCCCCGGGCGGAGATTTACTGTAAGTCGGCCAGCTATCTAGCGGCCCATGGCTATGACTTCCCAGACCGCGATCCCCATAAAAATCGGGCTAGGTGTAGGTAGTGCACGCCATCGCGTCGTGTGCAGTACATGGCAGACTAACCGGTAAGGGAGAATACGTAACGCCTCGAGGACCTTAAATCGACCGTAGGCGTTCCGTAATTCTTGGTAATTCTGATTAAGCCCATCTAGGCAATCCCCGGCCGTTAGACAGTTACCACTTGCCGAGGCATATGGACCCGCTGGATACAGTCTTACCCAGGGTGTTCATATAGCGACTGAACGATGAACATCCCCGGCGAGTATACATACTGCCTGCCTTATATGCAGAAATAAGAATATAAAATAAACGCCACCCCGCATTACCGGTTACCGCTCTTTTGGAAAATCTCATGGAACGCCCTTCATTGTGGCTCAACTTGCTCGTCCGATCCTATTGGTGCTTGGCCACCGTTTTCGTAGAAGTTCCGTACTGCTACAAGCCACAAAGCCTAATGCTATCTAAGGGATTGGCCGAGAGAAGGGTGCTATCTGCGAAGGAGGGGGGGTTCAGAAAAGGTGACGTGGGGCACGATGATCCCGCCTATGTACAAAATACCAGGTAGGCATATATTACCTCTTATCTGTCACTATAAGCGACGCACCCATGGAATCCCCTTGGCTTTTGGCTACCTACATATGTAGAAAGCGGCAATTCTTAATAAGCTGAAGCCGTACGTTGCCTGGGTAGGGGTATCATGCAGTATCCAATAATCGCATACCGGAAGACTATGCTATGCCATGTATTGTGTGCATTGCACGGTCGGCAAGACGGACATCCACGATTGTTTGGACTCTGGATAGGGACGCCTTGCTACTCAATATATGTAACCATGTGGTGCTGTTCAGCTACCTACGGTCAACGCCGGAAAGGGCAGGACGGCGTGCCTCGCTGTGCCAAGGGGCTTAACAGTTTCGCGGTTTGCGTCCGCAGGGCGGCGCTTGGCTTTTTATCTTGGCTAGCGCCGTGGACTGCGACTCTTTTTCCGTGGAGAATGGCGAGGCGATGGCGAGTGCTCGTTTTGCGACTTGGCATGGCTCGGGAATGGACGGGTTATGCTCTTATCGTGCTCGGTGTAAGGCCGGCATCCGTGCACAATTCCACTTTATTTGGCGTTAAAAAGACGCGGGTAGGATGAAACGGTGTGAGTTATCTCAGCGGGCTCAGACCAGCTGCGTGGCTGATTGTGGCTAGTGATACTTCTGGTAGGTCGGACCCACTAGACTAGATATTCTGACCAAT
>MU279892.1:0-61981 GCA_022385655.1 Xylaria intraflava | reverse complement strand
AATTGGTCAGAATATCTAGTCTAGTGGGTCCGACCTACCAGAAGTATCACTAGCCACAATCAGCCACGCAGCTGGTCTGAGCCCGCTGAGATAAAGATAACCCAAGTCTTGATTTGTTGAAGTCGATCAGGCCAAGACCTTCGATATATGTATATATTGTATTACACGCATACCTACCCGGTAGTTGCATAATACCTATCTACCCAGCAAGTTACCGGCCCTGAAAACGTGTGGGCCATTAACCTTGCTCGGCCAACAGTGGAATCCAACACCTAACACCAGCGAATCCTCGCGGCAATTATAATAGTTGGTAGGAGGGGTGGCCGACTAACCGAAGTTGGCGGCTCAGTGGGGTTTGTAACAACTCGCGCACATCGAGAAGGTTGGTCGTCGGAGTTGTGCACACAAACGGCCCGCCGAAGCCTTCGGTTACTAGAAGTAGGTAACTAACTAGGTAGTGCCGAATATAGAATGAATGGCCATCTGGCATCGACAGGTAACGTGTTCTCTTCAACTGGTAGGTATGAAACACTGACCACGAACCCTCTCGGCCATGAAATAGGCAGTGGGATTTCTACCGAATGAATGCCCACGACACTTTCTACCAGGTCCTAGTGTTGGGTAGTAGGTATCTAGGTGGTGTACTTCGTACGGAACCCAGTTAGCTATCCACCGTGTCAGCCAGACGAAGAGGGCTCTTCTTACACCGACTACCTAACCAGAGTAGAGAGCACGGAGGGAGTGGAGGATATCGACGATATTACGGATTCGTTGGGGCCATATCTTCTACTTATACCTATATCTACTGCAGACACATAGAAACGTTGTGTAAACAAAGGTAGGTAAGCTACCCATCGCTAGGAATGGTTACGGCTCCACGTATAGGTGGTAGGTATTGCGTATCCCGAACATTGTCGAGCGAGACAGGCAGTGTAATAAGCAATAATTAGTACCCCTACGGAATACGAATCCCCAGGATAGAAACCTGCCGATACAATTACTTATTCAAATCTACATGATAGTTCATATCCTTGCTCAGTTGCGGCAATATACCCTTTTCTGGATTGCAGTTGGGTTGATGCGTAATATTACATGCGTTTCCTACCAGCTCCTACAGACAACCATGCAATCACATGAACCAAATGCCATGGGTGTACCGCCGGCGGTAAGCAGATGAGTCGGGGTCGGCGGTGACTCACGCTGTACCCAAGACAAGGTATAGAGTCCCTTTCGCTGTACGGACTACGTAGTAGTAGTATTACGACGAGACAATCCGAAGGAATCCCAGTTTATAAGCTCTGAGCTGTCTTCCTGTCGGCGGCGCAAATAGAGATACATAGCAAATCCTGTTCATTCAATATGCCTCTGGAGCTACAGCCCGCTGTCGAGGCCGACGCCGAACGCGCAGCGCAGATCGAGAAGGATGCGTATGCGAGAAATCCATTCCTCCCAGTCTTCTTCCCGGGCCCGTTTCCGGAGCCACCGGCTGGACGGAACGTGCGCGCTGAAGAGTTGAGGGCGACTCTCCTCAGCAACCCATCGGTGCGCTGGTGGAAGGTCGTCGACACGGACATCGAGCCGAGCAAGGACAACGAACAGATGATCGGCTTCGCCCAGTGGAACATCAATGACGGCTCGTTCCTTGTCCCGGAGGCAAGGACCTTTGACGGGCCCGGCATGAATGTAGAAGCCTGCGAGGCGGTGTTCGGCGGGCTACAGTCAATACGTAACAAACGCCTTGAGACCAAGAAACACGTTCGTGAGTGTGGCCCTTCTTTCGAATCCTTGGACTTGAGTAATAACGGAGCACAATGGAGACCTGCGAATGCTCCACGTCGACCCAAAGCACCAGCGGAGAGGCGCCGGTAAAATGCTTGTCATGTGGGGCGTTGAGGAATCCGGCAGACTCGGTCTTCCTGCGTTCTTGGAATCTTCGACTGAAGGCCACTCGCTCTATTTGACCTGCGGGTTCCGCGACATCGATGCCTATGCCATCGACCTCTCAAAATGGGGCCGGGCTGAAAAGCACGTCAACTATATCATGGCTCTTGAACATGGAGAATGAGATTCACACGATGTATGTACTTCCGTAGATCAGGACTCATCGGATACAAGCTGGGGTATTTTATGAATTCATGGATCGTAGGCGCCACTGACCAATAGGGGTGACTGAAACTCGGGATAAGGTGAGGCAATTGCGTACCTAGGTCAGCAGTCAACCTACATAAAAGGTTCATGGAACTGGTACTTATGAGTTGGGTTATTGCGCGTGAGTGAGCTTCTTAAAACTACATTACTTGTGCCGCCGCCACTGGAAGTGAACTTGGAGATCGTAAAGACTTATTACCCTCACCGCGCCTAAAGCCCTCCCTCTACGACTGGAATTGTACAAGCAATGACAGGATGGCGCGTTAAATCCCGTATCGGGCTGTTTTGTTTCTAGAGTATGTCTTGGGGCGACGCTCCGTGGGGTGTAGGCCAATTCAATCTGCGAGTCCGCTATTGTCACAGCTCGTTGAGAGCAATGGTAGCCCTCTGGCCCGGGCTTCCTTGCGGTATTTTAGCTATGCCTTTCCATCTCCGGCGCGCCGGTCTTCTTGATCATGTGTCCATTCAATAAGACCGGGGAGTTTTTAGTCCAGAAGCCATGCGAATCGCACAAGTTCCAGGTGTGACAATGGGAGCTACTCCGGACACGGACGCGTTGTTCTTGGGCCGTAAGCCAGACCAGGCACCTGACATTGAAAAGCGATTGTGAAGTCGTGAAGTTCAATGTATGTCCCAGAAACACAAGGAAGCAAAAGCCGCTACCGGGTGATAATCCAACGGATTAAAATATTCATGTTACGCCGCCCACCGAACTCCTCTATTCATATGCAATACAAGTATTCGTGCCAGTCTGTAACGTGATCGGACGGATGTGTACCGTACAACCGCCGGGCCTCCTCGCGTAATGCGATAGCATCGTCTCAGGAAAAGCGATCGCCTTTCGTACTCTGGAAAGGCGTACTACTTTCGTACTTGCTCTTCTCGTATACCCTTTGGCCCTCGGTCGTAGGAGCGTGTCTTGTCGGGGCCGGGTCGGAGCTGGCCTCCTGACTAGGCAAGCCGGCGAGGTCGCTGCTGACAGGGGCATCGTTACTCGCGGGCACGTTGTTGGGACTCTCGAGGGAATTCATCATGCGCTTCTTGCGTTGGGCCTCCTCCAATCGTTGCGCTCGGTCGGCATTGATGCTCTGCTTAGCGAAGTAGTAGGCGCCGCCACCAGCTATTTATCACATCACATGGATATGTAAGCATCGTAGGTCGCAGATACGTCGCAAACTGTCGCATAACACGATGGGAATACGGAACGAGCAAGCATACCGACACACAGAGAGCCCCAACCAAGCCTGACACGACGGGTTATCCGGTCAGTCTTCAGGAAATACAGCACCCAGGCGTTGAGGGGCAAGGATGAACACACCAGAAAGATTTGATCTGTGTCGTTAAGAGTTAGAACCTTTTTGCCTCAGTCATGTTTCTATTCCACGTACATTATTCATTATGGAAGCTCGGCGCTCAGTCGATACGGATTGCACCACTTCGAGAATTGGAGAATAGTTGGATCGATCTGTAGCTGAGATGGGTGGTCTACCTATGATCGACAGCAACGAATGCGCGAAGAACCGTGAAAGATTGAGAGTGTATTCCGTAAGGTGGGTACCTTCGTACCGTCTCCGGAAATATACGGCGGTACCTACCGGGTGTACTCAATGCACTGCTTATTACGTATTACCTAAGACGCCAACGTCGCCATCGGCATCGGCGATAGTTAACGGTAGGCCTCATGGTTAGTGGAGAGAGGTGATACTTTGATCACCGTGTTCACCATATTGCTCGGCCACCCCACCTCCCAGACGAGACGATAGGTGCGGAGTGGGTTGAGGGAGTGCCACTATGGTAATCGATATACGTGAAGTGGCCGAGCAATGCGGTAGGCCGATTGGCATGTTAGCGAGCTGCGGCAATTGGACAGGAACCCGGAAGTTGCCCAGTGCCCGTGCTGAGGCGGTGATATAAAGTGGAGATCTGCCGTGGCCACACAGTGAAAATTGCAGAATCGTCGGAGGCAGGTAACCTGTGTTAGGAGGTACGTACCTAGCAGGCCTCCCGAGCTGGCAGTGCTTGGCACTTGAGATGTGGGCCTCGAGAACCCCGTAGTGCTGGTAACCTCCGTATTTACATACGCAATACCAACGTGAATGACCGAATCAAAAAGCGATGCCGCACTCGAGGCGTACATGCTCCAGTTACATCGACTCCAGTCACATCGACCTTCCTGGTACCCATTCATTTGTCCCATGCAAATTGTTTCCCCATCAACTCCCAGCTGCTTCTTGCGACACGACTCACAAGTCAACAAATCAGCCCTGATCTCCCACGCTGTGCCGGCGCCTCTGTACCTGCCAGGACATCATGTACATTGCCATACTCCATCCGAACTAAAAGCCTTGGCCCCAGCACCGGTAGTAGGCCCCAAGCTCAGCTCCCAGCTAGGTATCAACGACGCAATCAACGAACCGCATATGCTTTTCTTCCATGTTTACCATAGACGTCCAGTTTACACACCTCCATCTACGCCCTTGGTACGCGTCCTGTTGCGAGCGAGGCCAAGGCGTGAGCAAACCCGCCAGGTCCAGCTAATTTCCTGGCCATTTCCACCCCCACCCCCACCACCATTGGATATCAAATGCCCTGAGTTGAACGCTGAGTCCGCATAACGAAGCCCTCTGTGGATTTTTTATTGGGGGGGAAATTGCCGATTCTGTCGGGCGTGAGCATCCTGACATCGGCCCATCCCCGCGCCTGGATGAGCCTAGGACGGTAATCGCATGAGAGAGGTGTCATGGTGCGAACAGACCCGACTCTGTGTGGCCTCGAGTCAATCAACCTCCCATCATGGAGTCAGATTCCCGAGATGGCACTGATGCGTCCTCGCTCGTAAGATTCCCCACTAGAGAGCGATGAGCCGATCTATTATCCAGAGATGCTGACAACCATTCCAGAGGCCAGTTTCGTCATTGCGGTCCCACTTTGAGAGCATGAATAAGATCAATGAAGAATCGTCCGCGCCAGCACCGGTATCAGCGCCGGTACCAACAGCAGTACCAGCACCCGCCCAACCACGAGTCCAAGCACAAACGCCCTCTACGAGACAACGGACACCTTCACCCAAACCGCCTCCTGTCCCCGGCACTCGACCTGCTCGACCGAAGAGCATAGTCGCTCCAGAGAGTGGGAAAATAAGACCTCAGCCGCCGAACCCTCGTGATTATGCTACGCTACGCCCTAACCAACTTACAAACCCCCCGCCCATAAGCCCTAAGCCCGTCAAACCGCCCGCTGTCCTGATACAGGCACCTCATTCTCCTCCACATAACAGGACTCTCCACCCTACAATAGACGCCACTGCATTACTTTATCCTGACCAGACCAAGGCCCCTGCTACACCCGTTACTCCTCCTCGAACCCTGGTTATTTCCAGCGGATCAAATACTCCAAATTTCGAACCCCGTCGGTCATCCCCGCGGCTCACTACGTCCCAACCCCCTTCACCGCCGCCGCCACGAAGATCCGGCGAGCTGAGACGGGAGCGGGACACAAAGACGTCGTCTGCAATACCACCACCTATAAACCGAGGGGATACACTCAACGCTCGCCTGTCCACCCGGGGAGACAGCCCTCCCAACTTTGACCTCAAGTCAGTGCCGTCGAAGTCAGATCAAAATTCGCCATTCGGCACGCCACCTAGTACTTCGAGCGTTCCTGAAAATGACGAATCTCCGCCGGTGTTGCCCACCCGACCCGTCGGTCGCCCTACATCACAAATCCCCAACTTTGCTAGAAGAACTGCATCCCCAACTGCATCCGACAACCTGCACCTTCATACAACATTGAGCAAACGGAGAGATTTGGAGACGAATGAGTCTGCCAAATTCCATTCAGCATCCCCTATAAGTACTGTGAACGACCGGCCACCGCTTCCATCTCGACCATCGGCAATCCCCGAGGCAATCCCCAAAATTCCGGCCGGGTCGACAATGAAACCCCCACCTCGACCTCCCCGTGCTAATATGCCGGCCGCTAACCGTATAGTCGTGGATACCACAGTGGCTACCCAGCAGCCAAAACGGATGGCTTTTACCCCTACATCACACTTCGCACCTCCCCCTACTCGGACTCATGTAAGGTCTCTTACAGTCGATCGTGTGTCTGAAAATCCTCACTTGGAGTTTCGTGAGCCGCCCAAAAGGCCTCCCGTGGTTAACCATTCCCCTATCATCACTGATACTTCCGGCGTCGCCGTCTCGGATACTACTCAGATCTCGACTGCTTATCCCGATACCTCTAGGGTCAATAGACGACCACCCTTTGCGAAACAAGGCGCACATGAGATTTATACAAAATATGATACTAGGATATTTGACGTTTGCGGAGAGTACGTGTGCACAAGCGGCCACCTTACTAGAGTTTGGAACCTGAATGACGGCGAACTTCTGATGAGTTTTTCTCATGGGGAAGGTATTAAAGCTACGAGTGTTGCCTTTAAGCCGGGCTTGAATGTCAACGAAGAAGGCTCAAGATTATGGATCGGGAACAGCATCGGTGAGGTTATCGAAGCTGATATTGCAACTCAATCTATCATTAGCACAAAGACAAACATCCATGGACGAAATGAAGTCATCAAGATCTATAGACATTTCAACGAGATGTGGACATTAGACGAGGGTGGCACGTTACACGTCTGGGGCCCAGACAACGACAGACTTCCAACCTTAAATAACAACCCCCATCAGACATACAGATTGGCGAAGGGCCATACGTTCTCCATGATCGTGGGCGAGGAACTATGGTACGCCGCAGGAAAAGAAATTCGGATCTTCGCCCCTACGGTTGATGGTAACAACCCAGTACAAGTCCTTATGCGGCCACTGGTCTCTGAGGGTGCTGGCGAAGTTACATCCGGGACTGTGCTGAAATCGCAACCTGGAAAAGTCTACTTTGGCCATGCTGATGGCAAAGTCAGTATTTACTCCCAGAAAGACTTCACATGTTTGAGCGTTTTAAGTATTAGCACCTACAAAATTAACTCCTTGGCCGGGGTGGGAAATTACATTTGGACCGCGTATAACACCGGAAAGGTCTCGATCTACGACGTTCAGAGTTCTCCCTGGACCATGAGGAAGGACTGGCAGGCCCACAATGATAGCCCGGCCTTGAGGCTTATTGCCGATCCTGCCAGCTTTTACAGGCTAGGACGCCAACAAGTCTTGTCTCTGGGCGCGGATAACATGGTTCGAGCATGGGACGGTCTTCTCCAGGACGACTACTTAGAGAACGAAATGAAGTCAATGGACGCCCAGTATTGTACATTTGAGGATATTAAGGTCCAGGCCATGACTTGGAATGCCGGCGCGTCCACGCCGAACAGCCTCAGGTACGCTGAATCCGATTCTGTGTTTATCCAAAACCTTCTAGAGTCTAGTGATAGCCCAGACATTCTTGTTTTCGGCTTCCAAGAACTAGTCGATTTAGAGGACAAAACAGCGACGGCGAAGCGATTGTTTAAACCGAAAAAGAAGGACGCAACAGATCAAGAACGGATGAGTCACCAATATCGAGACTGGAGAGATTTCCTGGTCCGGAGTCTCGATGATTTTATGCCTGCCGATCACCTATATCATCTACTTCATTCCGCTACTCTTGTTGGGTTGTTCACCTGCATCTTCGTGAAGTCAACTCTTCGTGACCGGATTCGAAACCTGAGTAGTACCGACGTCAAACGGGGAATGGGTGGTTTGCACGGCAACAAGGGAGCCATTGTCATCCGTTTCATGGTAGACGATACATCGCTATGCTTTATCAATTGTCATTTGGCAGCCGGGCAATCGCAGGCCAACTCACGTCACAACGACATCGCCGCTATTCTAGACAGCCCCATACTACCAGTTGAGCCTGACCCGAGTGTCCGCATCGACAGTTACATTAGCGGTGGTGACGGTTCTATGATTTTGGACCACGAGTTGTGTCTCCTCAATGGTGATCTCAATTATCGGATCGATACCATGTCGCGGGACACAGTCGTGTATGCGGTTAAAGCCAATAACTTGGCTAAGCTACTGGAGCGGGATCAGCTGCTTGTTGCGCGGCGCAGGAATCCAGCATTCAGACTACGCGCTTTTGATGAAATGTCTATTCAGTTCGCTCCGACCTATAAATACGACGTTGGTACAGATAACTACGATACTAGCGAGAAAAAAAGATCACCTGCCTGGTGTGATCGCCTGCTGCACCGGGGATCCGGCAGAATACAGCAGCTGGATTACCGCCGACACGAAGTTAGGGTTTCGGATCACCGACCGGTGACTGGCCGATTCAAGTTTACTATCAAGACAATATCACCCAAGAAACGTATACTAGCGTGGGCGGCATGCCAACAACGATTTGAGGACCTCCAGATAAATGAGACGAAGTCAGAAATGTAAGACCCTTCTCGTTTGGCTTAGACGATACGGACTGACCATTATAGGCTTTCTTATCTCATGAATGTCATTGGATATGATTCAGCGACCAGTAAAGGCCTGATCCAAGACCGACATAGAAAGCAGAACGGGAACCCAGGTCACACCAAGAGATAAAAGTACGCTCAAACTCACCAATTCCGTCCCCCTAGGAAGAGGCACGACGAAGTCGAGCCTACAGGGTGATATTGGAGGCGGGAGACATGTCTTGCGCCCACTTCAGAATAATTCGACAAAGACGACGAAAATTGGCTCTAATTATTGGCAACGTGAGCTCTGGCAACTGATAGATGTGTTTGTTTGGAGCGTTGGTTTCGCGACTTAATAATAAGAGAGCGTGTAGGATGTCATGCATAAACAGACGCAACATCCAGACAATATAAAGAGAATACAATACGTAGAACCCTTTTCCGGCCTCGATTTGAGGCGCACAAGACAACATGAGGAATGCATTGGCATTCCCACTTCCATATATCTCTAATGTTCACTGCTAAAGACCTCGTATAGAAGGTGTCGTACTTCGCCTCGCCAAATACTCTAGATAGACCATTGTAATATCTGTCCAAAGACTATCTAGTGACCCTAACCGCCCATGATAGGTGACTATTGTTTCTCTGACGGAGGGCATCAAAATGTACAGGATCGAGGTGTGGAAGAGTTGGTGAAGCTAGCTGGTAAGCTACGTAGAAAAGGAGAATAACGGTCTATAGAACGATGGAATCACTGTATTGCACTCTCTCGAAAGCCTTCTCCAGGTCGTCGAACTGGATAAAGGTCCCCTCTCACAATGTCTAACGTGAACGATCGGTAGATAGGTGATTATATACAGTGTACCTATGTAGTGCTGATTACATTGCTGTAACTGTAAAGTATTAGATGAGTGGTGCCACTTCCCGACTCTAGATGACGCTTTTTACACCTTGCGGTCAGATTAACGGCCATTTTTGTCCATAAAAGGAGACTCTCACCAAGTCTTTGCCTGAAAGATGGATCTTCGGGAATTTGTATAGATTCATCTCTCTTCGTTCTACTAGACCGCTCTCCTGTAATTCCTTTTTGCCGGTTCCTCTCCGCGCAGATCACCATTCGAACTCACCATTGATCACTCCAAATGAATCGTTTCAAGCAACTTGGTCTCTTGCCCTGCCAAGGCTTCGCCATCCATGATGCCGTCAACATAGGATTCGCCGATGAGGGCGTATGTTTCGCGCCCTGTGGGCCGGATAACGAACGGAACTTCGCCGCCAACCAGAACACAGATGCGATCACCAGGCTGCGTGTTTGGCGGCAAATGGCCAAAGCGGCCATGCTCAGTGACGCTGAATTTCAGCGCTGACGATATAACCCGTATTATTGTGTCCATGTTTGCCGAATAACCCGGTAACAACATTGGGTGCTTCTCACTCTCATCCTGCTCGTCTTGCGCCCTTTCGATCGCCCATTGCATATAATGCGGAAAGGCGGCGATCAGCTTTGCAGATAAGCGGCTGTGCGAGGATTCCATGCCGCATAGCATTGTGCGGGCGAAAGCGCTCATCAACTCCTCGTTAGGAATAGTCGCAGGTTCTGAGCCGAAGGGTTGGCCAAACGCAATTTGGTAGCAGGTCTTGAGCCACCGGCTCTGCCGCTTATAACTTCCTTTCTCAGACGGATCCCTTAGCATGGACGTTGATGGGTGCCGTAACTCGGGAACTTCATCTAGCAGCGCCTCGATTATAGACCTCGACGTTGTCTTGACGGTGTCGATTACCCGCCCCCGGCATCCAAGGACACGCTGGTCGTCAGACAAACTCAATACCGGTTTATCGTGGCCACCAGCGGAGAACATCTGCGGCACGACCGTATAACTAGCCAGCCAATTAAGCCTGATGCACTGCACGTCTGGAACCCATGACGGGAGTCCTTCGAGTCTTGGAGCGCGCGGCGGGGAGAAACCGATCTTGTCTGGAGCCAGACTAAGCAACTTCAGGCTACGAGCTTCCACCATCGTCGCTATCGCAAAGCGATGTAACATCTCGCTGACTGAGATATTATAGTCGGGGAAAATCGTCGGCCCGACGTTGACTAGACTCAGGAGCGAGTAGATATGGTCCTTGGGATCGGTGCAGTTGAAGGTCATGGAATTGACGACTCCGTCTACGAGTGTGGCGCGGCTTTTATACAGTTGAATCATCAGGATGCAGGAAACACATTCTAACGGCCTAACAATGGATGTCAGCACAGTGTTTCCCGCCTCCAGCCGTTCGAACTTCTCAAGTCCCATCAGCGACAGAGTATACCCAAGACGCGCTACGTCCGACCAGGGGACTTGCACTCCGCCGCCAGTATACAGCACGACTTGTTTGGCGAGCGCGACTTCTTGAATCACCCACTTACGGCGGAACCAAGGTCGTGTCATCAAGGCTGCCAGCGGCGCCCAGTCGTGGTCCAGCAAGTTTGGCTTGCCCTCGTCGTGCAGCCGCACTGAATCGGAGTATAAGGTCTGGAACACGGCCTCCGTCACATTGACGTCGGGGTCAAGCTCGGGCAACCACTCGAGGGCCTGGGAGATGGAGGCCCCCACATTGGGCGGCACGAGTCCGAAATCAGGATCGTCGGCTACGCCGAGCCAAACCAGCGTCGAAGTCGCCTGCGAGTAGATGTGCGGCATCAGCAATACCTGACCACCCTTCTCAGTGGCGTCGGCCTGGTTGATGCAGATCGCATCGGCCCACAGCATGCGAGGCCGGTCAGCATAGCGGAAGTGTACTAGCCCGGTGAGGAGACTGTTGGTGATGAAGAGTGCGGCGCCGTTACAAGTCACACGCTGCGTCTGTAGCGCTTGGCCCCAACAGTACGAGATGGCTTCGAAGTCGGGGGTGGAATCGAGGGCAACGGTCTCCAGAGATATGCTGACGGGGTCAGTCGGCGCACCTGGATGCAGACGCAGCAAACGAATGGTTTTCGGGGCCACGATGGCCGTGTACTCGTAAGTAGAGCTCGACGCCATTACCTGATAGCGGCAGAGGCGGTTTCGAGGTGGTGGAAGAAGCTGTTGGGTTGTCGTTATTCAGCATTCCGACTCGCAACGGACATTTCATTTCGAATGCCGCACCCCGCTTTGCTCTCTTTGAGGTATGGTATATATTCACGCATCATCCACCCACTCGGCTGAAGTGGAACCGTGTGATCTACCTGGTCTACCTGGTACTAGTAGATTTTGGGAGCATGCTGGGTGAGCCAGCATGTACTCAGTATGGCGTACCGGGGCAATTGTGAGCTTAGTGGACGATTTCGGTAGATAGCCGCCGTCAGAATAGGCAGCCAGATTGACGCTGAGCTGGTAGTTCTTGGAGGGCTATGGATTTGTCATTGTGTTGCCTGTTTCATGTCTTCCCGGGATCGATCACGTTATGGGACAGGAGTGCGTTGCTAGGTAGTTGGGCGTTCTTTTGACCCTGGGGGCCAACTAACAGCCATTATGTACCTGATAACAGCCCGTTAGCAAGCAGGGGTCGGAGCGCCTCGAACTTCTGTGATGTAACGCTCGCAAGAATGCTAGGCTGGGTGCGGCTAGGATGTAAATAGCTCAGCTTGCCCCTCTGTGGGCGATACCTGACGACGACCAGGTTCCCCGACCGTAGCGTCGGCCGTTGATCTTCGAGATTGCGTCGATTTACAGACGTGTCGAGCCTGTTACGATACCCTCTGCCTGTATGTCTTGCTTCATTATGCTACAAAACCATCGGGTCCAGGTGATCAATCTGCTGGTCTGCGTTTCGTAGGTTCTGGCCATGATTCGACCTACGACGTTCGTGCTTTTGATAATTCTCCGGGGTCGTCACGGGAATTCTGGCATTTCTTTGCGTATACCTTACTCAGCTAAGAGCTTTGTATACCTACGCGTCAGTTCGGGTCCGTACATAGGAGTGGTATACCAACTTGTGCGCCGCACTGCTCTTGCTCGATACCACCGATGCTCCGGACTTTGGGGAGTGTTGTTCTAGTCGAATAATGCTCTTATTGTCTAGGTAAGGGAGCCCCCCGAAAAGAGCCTGGGAGGTTATGGGTAAGCCAACATCTCATCATATCCCCGAGCTACGAAGCTTCGGCGCTCTCTCGGTCGGTTGAATTGGCCGTTTCGTTGCTTGAGATAATTCGCCCGCCGGGCCAGGATCAGGATGAGTCCCTCAGTCAATCAGAACGACTATTCTCGCAAGTGCTCCCTCCGAGTTGGAGTGCCTAATCGAGGCGATCAATTCGAATTTTTTGATCGATTAGCAAGTTTCCAATTTTGTCTCGTTGGTCAAATTGTAAATAGACCTTTCTCTCTTCACTCTCTTGTTACCGTAAGCCCAGGTCCTGCAGCGCTTCAGAGCCTCCATATCTCACTTCAGGGCATCTGGATCTGAGCCGACTCAGAATCGAGAGAGGCATATAGACAGATAGGTGAGGAAATGATAACTTGAGTCCCGCATCGCCTGGTTTCTAGGACGTTCGTTCTGGTTGTCTTGCGCAGATACGAGTTGCGATCACCAAAGTACACCACATGCGAGGCCAGGAGAGACAGACGCTGAATCAATAAGATCCCGGTATCATGGACGCATCAGAAGATCCAGTGAGGTGAGGCGAGGTGAGGTGGAGGTAGTTGCATAGAATGACCGAAGTTTAGTTGTAGGTAGAAAAAAAATCATTCTCACCCCTTTTTGATCCGTTGCACCGGTTTGCCAGTTTGTCGGTTATGTGCATAGATGAGCATCCTGATACAAGGCTAATCTGTGCACATGCATAACCTAGATAGCTTCACCGCTCGTAACCGTAGACGGCACTTGATAACACCGCTACGAACGGGAGCATCTCAGCAAAACCGTTAAATTAAGTTCAAGGTACTCAAGAAATAGCAATATATTTTGCATTAAATGCGTTACGGATCAAATCCCGTGATGATCATATTAATGTACATAAAGCCGTAAAGGAGCAAGCAGCTATGTTCCGATCAGTCTCCCGAGCCGAGGTTATCGTCGTCGGGCCTGTCCGAGTGCAAACGGCCATGTATTTGGCTTACCTAAGCAAGGTTAATATGTGGAGTCCCAACGGTTATCTTTCAAGGCTTTCTTTCTTTTCCCTCTTTTTTTTCCTTCTCATCCGCATGCTCTATTTATATAGGAATTCACGTGTCCGGCTTACCAGTAAGTAAATGATAACAAGTTATCTGGCCGGGACATTTCGCCGTCGGCAACCCAATTTTTTTTCCCGCTTATTACCCTCTCATAACGTAAAACATATCGCCGGCAGTCTCTCTATCGGACGTCGATACGATGACGCAGGGCTAGAAGAGCCGGGATGATAGCCGTTTATTAGCCTCTATTCCTGTATGGTAGAGGGCCATTTTGACGAGTGGGAGTTTTGCTGGGTGGTGACTTGCGATATCGCCCGCGATTTGCTTTACTGGAAACAAAGTTTTGCTCCGTGTTGGTTTGCAGTTCAAGCCGGATAAGCGAGAAAAAAAAAGGGTAGTTGCCGATTGCATTATCTGCTTCAGCGTCGGCTTAAAATTCGTTTATTTACTTTTGTCCGTTGCTGCGACAAAGTGACACTTCCTTTTTCCTTTCTATTTTTCGTGACTTCCTGGTTTGCTAACGGCCCCGTCGCAACTCACAATACATTAGTCCCAGGGGTCCACAGAAAACTACCTTACCTATTCCATCCCTTGAGCGTATAGAGAAGCGAATACGTTACTAAGAGAAGGAAGCTACATATCGGCCTGGCTCGGAAGCGGTCCGTCCGGATTCGCGCTGACTTCATGGCTATGATGACGTTACCGGCTCTCGCCCACGATGAGGCCTCGAAGCAGACATACCCTGAGTCCAGAGTGCTTATCATCATCACCGGCGGTACGATATGTATGAAGCCGTCAGCCGGTGGACTCGCGCCGGTGGACGGCTTTCTCGAGAATGCGATGGCACCACTGCCGTCGTTTAATGATCTCTCTGAAAGCGGTATGTGCAACTTCTGAATTTCTCGATGCTTGGCAGATATTACCATGAATCGGCGATGCGATGGCGCATAGCAAGATGCACCATTCCGGTATTCTTGAAAGAGAATGTGCTTGAGATACGGAATATTCACCCCTTCACAAAAGAGCCATACTATTCACCAAAAGCCCACTTAACTAACCATTCTCACAGTAACCCTAAGCGCTGTCCAAAACGGCAAGTCCGTGAAGATACCAAGTTTCCGCACACCGCCAAGCTCCTACGCGCGACACATCCGCTACGGCGCGATAGAGTTCACACCACTCCTGGATTCCTCCTCGATCAGTAGTGAGGGCTGGACGTCGATAGCATCCACGATCCGGGCCAACTATCACCTCTTCGACGGCTTCGTGGTGCTACACGGGACCGACTCGCTAGCATACTCGGCCTCGGCACTCTCTTTCATGCTCTCAGATCTCGGGAAGCCCGTCATCCTAACCGGATCGCAAGCCTCCATCTTCGCGCTGCAGTCCGACGCTGTTGACAACCTCCTCGGCTCGCTCATCATTGCCGGCACCTTCGTCATCCCCGAGGTCTGCCTCTTCTTCCACCACAAGCTATACCGCGGAAACCGCTGCACCAAGGTCTCAGCCAGCGCATTCGAGGCTTTTGCCTCGCCCAATTGCGACCCGCTCGCACGCGTCACTAGCCTTGGCGTCGACGTCAACTGGGGCCTCGTGCTGCGCCCGACGCAGATCGCCCGCTTCGAGGTGACACCGCACTTGGACACGGCGCACGTGGCGGCGCTGCGCATCTTCCCGGGCATCAAGCCGGAGATGGTCGACGGGGTGCTTCGCGTGCCGCAGCTCCGCGGGCTCGTGCTCGAGACCTTCGGCATGGGCAATGCGCCGGCGGGCGTCGACGGCAGCCTAACGCGCGTCATAGAGTCGGCCGTGCAGCGCGGTATCGTAATCGTGAACGTGAGCCAGTGCACAAGCGGCGTAGTCTCTCCTCTGTACGCCCCGGGCTTCGCGCTCGGCGAGGCCGGCGTCGTCTTCGGCTACGACCTCACCTGCGAGGCCGCCCTGACCAAGCTCTCGTACCTGCTCGCGCTCCCAGACCTCACAGCCGAAGAGGTTGGCCGCCGCATGTCGCGCCCGCTGCGCGGCGAGATGACAGCGCAGGCCACGCCATCCTTCACGCACCCGCAGGGCTGGCTCGAACTAGGCGACACGACCGCCGTGGCGTCCGGGCCCGGCACCAAGAGCCCGCGCCCGCTCTCGGACAGCGAGGCGGCCTTTGCGGGACTCGGCTACGCCATTCAAGCCGGCGACCTTAACACCGTCACGGAGCTCCTGAACACGTCAGCCATATCCTACGGCGGCCTGCTGCAGCGCGCCGACTACGCGGGCAACACGGCGGTGCACCTAGCGGCCGTGGGGCCCGAGGCGGCGGTACTACGGGAGCTGCTCGTCCGTGGCGCCAGCGTCCACGTGCGCAATCGCGCAAATAACACTCCTTTGTTCCTGGCAGAGAAGATGGGAAATCGAGCCTGCGTGGACTTATTGAGAGAGGCGGGCGCGGCGCTCTGGGTGGAGGAGAGGAACGGGAACGGGATGATGTAAGAGTAGCGGCGAGTAATATTACTTCAGGCTTACTACGAAATCCATCAGGAATTATGTGATCGGGTCATCGTAGACCAATATCATGGTTTGATACGGATTACTCTTCTTTTGTTTGGGGTTGGTGATTTGTCTGTACGGATGCTGGTCCGAAAACATGTCGCGGTCGCGTTATGCATGTACCCAGTATAGGCTGCCGTGGCTGCTGTATAAATGCATATGACAGGCCCCGTTACGAAGTTTAACCCGTTTAGACGATTTTCGAGGGAAATTGGGTGCACATGCAAATATCGAGGTCCCTCGTCTGACCAAGCCCCTTTCAATTGGACATCCGTCACCGTGAATCTGACCGATTTCTGGTTTACGAATGGCACGTTGTCGCTTGGTGAAAATAAGCCTGATGGGTGATTATCAATCGAGCTCACCGTCCGTCGGCCGACGCATAAGGATCATTTCCTGTTCATCTCGGCCGGCGGCTGGCTCGGAAGTCATCCGTAGGCAGTAGATACACCATTACATACCACGCCTCCACCATACAGACTATTAGATAGATCCCGTCTCTGCATCCGCACGCTAATGTCTGGCCGGCGACGACAATCCGGGGATTTGGAGGTAACTTTCCTCGCTCCCTGTAAGTGCCCGCCCCGCATTCCCAGTCATCGTCGGCTGGATCATACGTAATATGACAGCATCGCAACCCCTGGAGCTACCCGCTACACTACTACGCCTTTGCTGCTGTCAGACGAAGATCACAACTTAGGCATCACCGCTTGCATGATCGAACGTCGGCCGAGACACGGGGAAGCATTGGAGTTGCACCGGTATACACCCTGTGTACTTATCTGAACATATCTATCTGGATAGACCCTATATACACACGTATATAAAACTAAGTCGGTCGAGCTCGTTGGGGTGGCAGAATTCATTGTTTAATCAACTGCGTCACAAGTCTCATGGTCATTCGCCTCCTCTTCAAATACCACGCGAGAATCAACTCAATAGCGAACCACACACTCAATAGACACCTGAGAACCATGGCGACATCACGTATCATCAACATCACGACCGATAACACCGGCCTCTCGCACGGGAAGCCGAGCGAGGCCGCCGCGAAGAAGGTGACGCAGCTGCTACAGGACGATCTCGAGGTGTGTCGAAAAAGGAAATTTCCGTCGTTCCCTATACCAAGGAGTTTTGTCCGCTAAGCGTTGGTTCACATTAGAAACACCACTGCTTCTTCAACCAAAGGGGTTTCCACGACCAGTAAGCAAGGGGTCAATCCCTTACGTCCTTCTGCAATCCTTCAACATGAAGCCAACACGTTGTTTAGTATAAGCCACCATCTCTTATCTCTGTACGCTATAGGCGGCACTGCAGAGCAGATCCAAACAGCCTACGACGATAACTCGCACTACCAGCGAAGTCTGCCTGAGGCACGCGCAAGCGAGATCGAAGTGCTGCATGACTTCGAGGAGGCAAAGAAGAAACTCGGGAATGAGGCGTGAGTCTAGTATTCCAGAGCAGCAGGGCCTCTTGCCCCTATACTCGAAAACGGCTCATTCATATTTGAAACTTATACGAAAATAATAGCTATTACCCCGATTTCCTCGTATTCTTCCAGAATGAAATCGACAAGAAGGGTTGGCAGGCTGTGCTGAGCGAGTATCTCTTCAAAGGGGATGAGAGGAGCGATGATTTGCTCTTCCGCATGTTTGGAGGCGAGTTGACATGTTTCTTCTTCTTTGACTTATTCACACTCACATACCTACTCACTCCCTCATCCCAACAGCACAAATCTGCCATCCCATCAACACACCAAGCCTACTCACGACCTGGTTCCAAAACTAATCCTCTCACAGCGGCCTTCCACCCAATAATCCAACTCATGTTCGGCATAGAGTGGCAACAACCAGCCATAATAGCCATGGGCCTAGCCCAAGCAGCCGTGCACAAAGACGAGATGACGGTCTTCCTGCAAAGCTCCGAAGCAGCAGCAAAGGCATCCACAGCGCCCATGCCAGAGATAACAAGCCTCTACAAAGAAGCAGCGGCAAACGAGAAGCTCTCGACGGCATGTCGCCCGGGAGACTTCAACAAGCTCCCCGACGGCGTCATAAAGCGCGCCTTCGACGACGCCGTGCGCATCTCTGCCAAGGTCAACGTGAAGCCGGAGGAAGTAGAGGAAAAGACAATCGAGATGTACAACGCCGCGATATACATAGCCTCCGGCGCAGCCATCCGCGCCGGCAAGGAGCCACGCTTCGACTTCTTCCTGATGTGAGCGCCCGTCCCCCCCTTTTTATCACGACTCATTCCTCCACCGCGCATCAATTAGTCTAGGTACCATCCGGCGACTCCTCCCCGGACTAACAGAAGACATACTATCTAGGCACCACATAACCGTCGCGCCAATCTTCATAGCTATAAACGCGCAACCTTGGATTCCAACGGCAGTGAAAGCCCGCCTCCTCGAATGGAAGATCCGCCTCGACATCCTCGAGTACCCGGCGCGAGCCTGTCCCGAGGTCTCGCTCGAGAAAATCATCTCGTATGTCCCTAAGCCCGAGACTCAGAAGCCTCTTGCCGGTAAGTTTGTCCCCATCCCCCATACACCCATACACCCATTTACCTCTTTTTCCCTTGAGTATATATATATAAACCCTTACACCACAACTAACAACACCCCAAAAAGACCTAATCTCCCGAGTCCAAGCCCTCCACGACGACGGCCACGTCTCAAAACTAATCCGCGCCATCGCCATCTGCGAGGAAGCGGGCAAGCCATACGAGGACAAGCCCGCAATGAAGATCAAGGGCGCGCTCTGGACAAAGGTGAACCAGCTCGTCGTAGAGGGCGCCGAAGGGGATGGGCCGACGTGGGTACGGGACGCCGGCCTAGCCGAGGCCTGGAAGGTGAGTTCTTTCGCCCCCCCCCCCCCTTTTTCTACTGTTCGTAGTAAACCCCAATTAACCCAACCCAAACCAGGACATCCCCGACCGCAAATAATCAAGCAAGCAAAGCAAAACCACCACCCAACCCAACCCGCTCAACAAAAGCCCGTGGCACACCGCGAAAACCAACGAACTATCGCGACCAGGAACCATCCCAACACCAACACCACAAGCAGCAAGCAAACCACTACAGAAAAATTGTCCAAGCAAGTCCCTGATGAAATGAAAGTCCCATTCAATGAATCACCAAATCTGTATTGCATAGCGAAAAGTCTTAATACCAATCCGATTCCCTAAATAAATAAATCATTCCTACCCGCCTAGGTAGTCATAGTCTCACGTATGAAGTGACCATAAGTCCAAACCACGAAGAGACAGGAGAATAGAATAGAGTTAGTAGAGAAAGGGACTGGTTTGTAAGGGCCCGGCGACAAACCGAGAACTTACCAGGTGACATGTTACATACTATTACCATGACCGCGTCACGTATCTAGCAGTGTAACAAGCACCACCTAAGACAGCCAACCCGACCAAGCAAGCCCAAAGACTTCGATAACTTACCGCCTACATTAGTACTGGAAAGTAGCTCGTCATGTCAAATCATTTTGTGTGAAAAGGACTTCGGGAGCAGCAAGCGATGATTCTGTGCTGTCATAATGATGTAACTAGCAACTCTATTCCATGTAAGCCTAGTGCTGCTGGTATGAATGACCCGTGTATCACTCACACGGGTGGATTTTGCCTGTATACACCGCCTTCATTCTCGTCTCGATGCAATATCGTGTGCACTGCTTTAACGGACGCTTCCTAACCTACAAGAGAGCTGCCTAGCAATATGCTGCTCCCTCATAAATAAACAATACTCAAACATCAAGACCGTACGAGGCCTTTCATCCCGTACTAAGGCCAGAGGCGATACTTGACTCTTGTCATTTTTCTGACGAGAAAATGGACGTTTTCCCCATTCGGTTCGCTTCACCATCTACTTGAGGAACATCTCTGCGCCGTTTCTGGTGGTCCGGGTGCGGTCCGGATGGTCTAGACCCAACATAGCATCTTCCTCCAGACTGTTTCCTTCCTCATACAGGACGTCACCTAAAAGTCAATGTATTAGTAGCTTGATGAAATCGACGGTACGAGTAAGACCTACTATCGTTTATATATATTGGGGCTTTCTGATACCGCCGCAAAATAGCGAACTTGATTTTCTCAAAAGCCTTGCCTTTAATACCTGTGCGTTTCTCAAGGCGTTTCTTGGTATCGGAAAAGATTTCGCCCTGCAAAAAAGTCAATTTCACTTTCAAGGCAAAACCTGCCAAGGGAAGGCTCATACCTCTTTGAGAAGAAACTTGAACGGAATGCCGTGCACTCGGCTTGGGTCGGACTGAAACTGAATAATTTTGATAAAATCTCGCTCCGGGGCGTCGAGTTCTTCCTCCGGTACTCGCTCGGCGATGACATCGACGTAATCGTTTATACTAAGAACAGGATAGCTCGGCACGAGCTCACGGAAGAATTTATGGTTATGGATCTCATAAACTCTTATCCGCCCAGCTTCGCGTTCGTCCTTGATTTGAGCCTTTTTAACGAGAGCTTGGACGAGATCTTCTACGTGTCCTTGTTTGCTCACAAGAACATCGAAAATTTCCTAGATCTTTTAGCCACGTCAGGTATAATCTGGTTTCGGATTCGACTTACTTCTTTCGTGATTCCGTCACTTAGCCACGTTACTTTTACGTTCTTTTTCGTATCGAGCTCTGCAAGGCTCATGTCCAACACCTCGTAGAAGAGAGAGTTAGCCTTGGTTTGGAGGCTCTGTTGGGTATAGTTTTGTGGATTCAGTATCTGGGCAAGAGTCACGTTCGGTACTCGTCGCACCGCTCCTTTTGGAGCGCCAGTCGAAGCGTTCGCCGTGAAAAAGCGCAGATGTGTCGGCTCTATGCTGAGATGCTCCCCTACGCGTTCAGCTAGTTGGTCATAGGTGATCTTCGAGCTCAGCGTCAGAATGAAGCTCTCGAGATCGGGCTTCTCGCAACGCGGGTGTGGGTCCAGGCGAATTTCTCGCTTGAAGCAAAGAAAGTCATAAAAAGCCTTCGCGTCATCAAAGCGATCCCAACGCTTGGTATCCTCGGAATTCCTGTCTCCTAGACGAGGGAGTCTTCCGAGTACCTCTCCAGCAGATTTCCGCTCGTTGACTCGTTGGAAGCATATGATATCGCCATCTTGTAGTTCGGCCGCTTTCAAACTGTGCTTAGCCTTGAGCGCCTCGATCATAGAAGGTTTGATCTCTTCCCACATAGCCAATTGTTCGCCGGCAGGAAGTTTGTCGCCCCAGCCCATCTTCTTCGTAATCACTGGGACAAGCTCTTCTATCTTCTTTTCCTTGCTGACGTAGATGTGTCCGATGCCCTGGAGCTTCTGCTGCTCTGCGTCGAAATGCTTGAGAAATATGAGTATGAGATCGTTTTTGACGACGACCCCATTGGCATTGCTCTGGTATGTGGGCCAAATAGCATTTCCTTGAGCATCCACCTCGTCAGCGACCTCGGCCCAAACACGGAGCACGTTGTCGCGGTTAGTACCCACGGCTCGTGAAAGAGTCTCCTCAAGAGATGGGCGGAGATCCATAATCGGTTGATCAGGCCGCGTAGTCTTATTTTGGCGGTTTACCATGATCCACAGACGGACTCGGTTGGGATCTTGCTTCAAGTCATGGGCAATCTGTGCCACAGATTCCTCTACAGAGATTTGCCTCCTTAATTTGTAGTACCTGGGTGCGGCGGGATCATCTACCGGATTTGACTCAAAATTCGTCAAATCAGTCCCAGGGTGATTCTTGAAGGTATCTTCCGTAATGACCTTCATCGCGAGATAGAGATGCTGCTCTTCACGCTCTTTACGTTTTGCTTCCCGCGTGGCTGCCTCTTCGTCCAAGCGTTTCTCTGTGATGTAAGTTAGTATACAACCATATTAAGTCCTGATTGAAGGGGGGTTTTACGCAAATGTGGCGGGCAATCCTCCTTATTCACCGGAGTCAAGACCTGATCCAGCTTGGACTCTCGAATGTATACCAGCATGTAGGCGTTCATTTGGCGCATCATGGGAGTTCGCTTCTGATACACTGATCGAGGTGGAAGGAGAGAAGCCTTATACTCGCCACCAAAATTCTCTTCGAGAGTTTCCCTTAGGGTCGCCTTGGTCACTTTGTCATCGTCGAATTTGTAGAACCAACCGTCTTTGTTCGGCTTGAGGAATGCATAGTAGTGGCCAGCATTAAAGTCCCCACTATGTACCAGCACACCATGCAGTTTGTATATCCACGGCTCCGACTTATCGGCGTCCTTTTCCATGTAAGGAGCGAGGTCCAATGTTTCCGGGAACTCGAAACGATCGTTTATCTTCATCATGGTGTCTCGTTGGATATCATATTCAAACCGTTTTAGATGCAGATGCAACACATCAGGAAAACTTGTGAATATGACACCTTTGCGTGCATCTTGGTATTTGTGCTCGTCACCAGCCCAATATTTGTTGTCGCCATCTAGAGTCTCTTGCTGAATATAATCTTTGAAGCTCTCCTGTAAGTTAGGGACACCCTGGACGTTGAGTTGAATATCCCAGAAATCCTCAAGCCGACTGGATTCGTAGTCAACGTTGATGCAGGAAACGTATGTCTTGACCTTTCCGCTGAGCATTTTCGGTAGGGAATCCTCGGCAGCGGTTGTCTTCATTTTTTCTTCCATACGCTCAATGAGCTTCCGAGATAGCTCTTGGACATCTTGTTGTTCAAAAATGTGTCGCGTGTCCCAGCCAAAGGATCGCGTGAGCTCGTTCGTACCGACGGCCGAGTTGGAGATCTGCAGTTGGTAGAAAAGTCGTTGGAGTGTATAGGCACTATTGTTGATGCTTTCGTCCTCAGCAGTGGGGATTTGGTAGACGGCCTGCGGCCCCATTCGTCAGCCTTTTCATGGCCACCGGGAACTCTTCAATGAAACTGACCTTTCGGAATGCATTGGTAAAATACAGCGACTGTAAAAGTGAGTTGAGATAGCATGTGGCGCCTTGATTTTTCAACCCGACAAAGCCTGTTTCCTTCTTGGAATCGTAATTATTGAAGTTATGCCACAGCACGCCGGTTTCATCCTCGACGACGCGGACGTACGCAGTAATGTTGCAGGCACCATCTTCGACTAGCAGGCGGCCCGAGTTGCCCCATGCCTGCTGAAACATTCTACGAAGCTCGAGGAACCGAGTAAAACCCCAATCGCTTTCCTCCTTGGTAAAGCGGTGATGAGCGGTATGATGTGTAAAAAGAGAAGGGTCATGAATGTTCCACATAACCAGGCCAAATTGCACGCAGCAACTCCAGTCATCTGGTATGCTATTCACGTCGTCAAAGCCGTGCTCGAGATATACCGAGGCCTGATCAACATTGTTGCCAAAGGGAAATAGAAGAATGCGCCTATCGGAGTATTAGCGAGCATCACGTCCAGAAGCGATTAAACAGTACTAACCAAGGAAAGCCACCAGCCTGGAACGTAGGGCCATGCTCTTTCTTGGCGAGATTCCGCCAATCCTCGATTTTCCATGTATGCACGACATCTTCCAGCACCTTAGGTTCTTCTAGGAGCGGGGGGAGGACGATCTCTTTTATCGCGTCAACTTGGCGTTGTTGTTAGTCTGGGCCCAAATAGATGGCAATATAGGATGGCACGTACAATCGGTAGCGAGAGTGACGTTTTCGGGGGTTTCGGAGTCATTGTCTAGCTGGTCAGGCTCAATGATGGCCACCTGGTCTCGGTCATTGTGACTTGGTTCGACGACCATATCGTCCTGCGAGTCGATCATCATGTCGTTCGGGGACTGGATCTCTGAATCGTAGCTCTAGATAGACATGAGGGTTCGTTAGTCTGATTTGAGACGGGTCAAGGTGCGCAGGGAGGTCTCGGGAGAAAGAACAATGTAGGTGCGGATATTGACAACGCCGGCAACAACGGCAGGTATATAAAACTCGTCGGCCAACAGCGAGGAACAAAGCGACGCACCGAGGTCGAGATACTCGGCAGGAAGGGGTAGAGACAAGGTGGTTGAGAAGAGAAAGGTAAAACAAGGTAAAGCAGAGGAGAGTATGGAGGAGACGGGTGCAAGGGTAGAGCGTGGCTAGGGATCCCGAAGGTGGCTGACCCGAAAAGAATGAAGGTATAGCAGTGATAAACATGAAAGCAGGTTATAAGATAAGCTAGATAGATGGCCTCACCATTTTTTTTTAGCGGAGAATGCAACGCAGGATTCAGGGCGAAGAACAGCGACACGGGGACCCAGATGGATCGAAGGGAGGCAGGACGTGTATTCTCAGTAGTAAAAATGTAGCTAGACAATCACTATCAGGAGCAGCAGCCGGCGCTGCGTTCTAAAAGGAATGATCACGACGCAGGAGCAGCACGGCAGGCCCGTCGACAGCAGAAGGTGTACAACGAATAGGTGACCGAGAATGGCTGAATAAGAGTGGTACTGGATATTGGCGGGGTCGGCGAACAAAAGGAATGACGACGCAGGGATAGGAATGGGGGGAAGGGACGGGGACGGGGACGGGGACGGGGACGGAGGGGAGGGGGAGGAGAGGGAGAAGGAGAAGGAGAGGGAGAGGGAGACGAAGTAAAGTAAAGCAGAAGACGGAGAACCCGCGTTGCAGAGTGAGGAAGTGTCGTAGTGCGCGTTGTCTACCTAGGTAGAGCTCGGGGCGAGCATGGAGGACAATGACGAGTAAGTGCGTACAAGGGTATATAATGGATTACGTCCAAAAAGGCACGATGGGAGGGGCGAGAAGGGAGAGCCAGAAGTTGACAGGGCCAAGAGCGAAACAATTGCTTCGAGTTACTTTGCCTGGGCTTGCTTGCTGGGAGAATCGCCTGGGGGCCGAAAGCTGGGGGCCTTGCCTCTGGCGTAGGTAAAAGCGTTGCGGTCCAGCAGGTGTAGGCTCGAATGCCAACGACCAGCGCGGCGCGAGGGGCTGCGCCCTGGAGAGAGTCGCCACTTCTGCTCCTAGCATCGTTCGCTACGGCAGCTACGGTACCTACGGTGTGGAGTAGCTACGCCCGGTCGGCCAGTTGCAGCCAAAATTGCGCGGACAGAGTCATGCCCGGACAGCACTTACCATGTGTGAAAACAGGGCGCTGCACGGCCTCGGCAAGTGCTGCGCGCATGAGCGGTACACAAATTAGCGGCTAAGTTTCGAGAAGAATAAGGCGTCTCAGAGATGCTTGACAGCTGAGAAATACAGTTTCGAAGCAGGATAGAAAACACGGTATATCAGGTCGTGGCGCTGCAGACATTTTGGCCGCAACTCCCGTACACCAGGTATGCATTGCGTACTCCTGATAACTACATAAATAGCTACCGTCTTGCGATTACGCAAACGTACTTCGTACAGCACACCAATTCTGTCAGGCACTCCAGCAGCGACCCGCCATTGGCAGTTCGTTGCTGAGCATCCCGCTCGACGATTTGCACCCAGAGATTCCAGAATCGGAAGAGGTCAGCCTGCTTAGCACAGTGGCGTCAGTCATGCTGTGTAGGTATGTATGCCTCGTACATGTCGGTACACCGCTGTGGAAGTGCGATGGCCTACGTAAGGTCTATCTAGCGGTTGGATGTCCTACTACACGATGGATGGTTCCCGTTGCAGTTGTTGTATACGGACAAAACTCCTTTCTTCACAATTGATTGATGGTTCACTCAACTCGCAGCGCGTAAACTCGATTTGTAACCTCGCACCAATCTATTCCGTGCCTACCTTACGCCCTATCGCAGCAAATGCGAGAATGCCCAAGTGGTTCGATATTACCCTCGAATGCTGACGATATCTGCAAGGAATGTCACAACAAAGACGAAGAAAAAAAGGCAAGAGGAGCCTGTCTTCCATCCTGCCCAGGACCAGCTTGAATTCAAGGTGCCTGCTTTTCGGCCTCGCCTTCAACCATTGGAGGAACCAGATATAAGTCGGTTGTGGGCACGATAAGCAGAGGAAAGGCTCGTCTTGCCTTCTCCTCGTCTCTATGGAGAGCGTCCCGCCAATACCGCCGGCGCTGGTCAACAGAACGCCCAACCAACCTTCTCGGGTATAAGACGAAGACGTAATCAGGTAGCGTTGCGTAATATTCAGGTTGTAGATGTGAACGCCCTGCGACCGCGTTCCTGCATTAGCTGTATCGACATTGGAGCATTAATCACCATGTAGGTAGCATCCTGAAGGACTCGGAGTTATCAGCCAGCCGCGTAGATGCCCAGATGAAACGGAGCACTGCCTGGTGATGTTTTGTCCACGGCGTCACGCGATGCATCAGCCCAATTAGAAGTCAGGGTTTGTCGTCAACAAGGGAGGAACTGAAGAGTTGCCGACGCCGCTGCGGCCCTACAGTCTAGGTATATCTGGGCCGACGATGAAACAACGGAAGCGAGCAGCCCCGCCGGCGAAGTTCGCTCAAGAGTCGTAGTCGAAGACCATTTTGCAAGCGACACAAGCCGCTGTGGGTCCGACGGCCGGGCCGGCCAATCGCCTGGCAACGCACAGCGGGACTGCGATGTAAACCGGTTATCGATTGTGCAAAATGAGAGTCCCGCTAAATCTGCCGACTCCGTAATCGAAGCGTCAGCCCTAACAGCGGCCTGCCGCACTGCTCGGCCACCGCACCCGTCTGTGCGGCCGGCGGCGGGTGGAGTGGCCGAGCAGCGGTCTAGGCCAGAGCATAGACGATGACTTGCTGTAGCGCAGGATTATAGGCCAGACTATAGCGACACTAGCCACTGTAATTTATAGCTAAACCCCCTATAATATCGCCCACGCCGCCGCGAGATCGGCATGTGACCGGCCATACTTGTGACATGTGAGTCTCGGGCATCGCCCTTTATCCCAACCAGATCGCTCTTCTGCAACGCAACCACGCAATCACAACCCAATTGCCCTCCATCCTGCGCCTCTGTTCCCCTGCGCTCCTGACCGTCGCAGAAGACAGCATTTGTCCTGGCATGGAACTGCCGGCATGCTACTCTTCGTGGCGCGGAATGCCACCAAAGCCCTGCGATTGAGCGCCATCCCCCTCCCGGCACGAGTCTGCTTTTCAACCAAGACTGCCGCGATCGCCTCGACGTCCCCGCCCCATGCCATTGACAGACCGCTAATCGACCGGCACGACGAGAGGATCAGTGAGAGGAGGCATACTCATACCGCGGCGAAATGGAGTCCTGTCTATGTTCTCGACGAGTACGTCATTGAACTCCCCCCAACCTGGCTTCTCGCTCTCTGAGATCGCATATGACTAACGCCGTGCTTGTGGTGAGTAAACAGATGGGTAGCCAAAGAGGCGAGGCCGATAAGTTTGCGCCAGCTAATGTTCTTTGGTCGCACTTTAACAGAGTCGAGACTCATCAGCTCAGCCAACTACGTACGAACTGAGCTCCCGACACGGTAAGTCTGAGCCATGACCCCAAAACAGCCGAGACGACAGCAGCGGCTCACATCGAGGGATCGCCAGCATCGCCCACCGCATCCGCGACATGCAACGCCTCCCCTACGTCGTCGTAACGAATCCACACATCAGCGAAGTATACGAACTATATTATACGGCCTTCGAAACCTTCCGACGGGTCGAGGAGATTAAGACCCTGGAAGATAATGACCACTTTTGCTCTATCATTTCCGGCATGCTGCGTGCCCATCTTGCCGTCATACCCAAGCTGGCTATGGGTATTCTCCAGTGCAGCGGTCTCATGCCCGCAGCTGAGTTGGACCTCTTTATGAACACGATTTTACGATCCGTACGTTGCCCCCGCCTCATTCCCCCCTCCGCACGAGAATAAGACCAGGCAGCCAAAGGAACAGTGACAGAAACAAATCCTCACAACGCAACCGCTAATATCCCCATCTCCTACCAGCGTATTTCCCGCCGCGTAATCGCCGAACAACACCTCTCCCTAACCGAAACATTCAACTCGCACTGGTTCTCCCCAGGCGCAGAGCTCTCCGAATCCGAGTTCATCGGCGAGGTATTCCTAAAGTGCGTAGCCCGCGACGTAGTGGAGCGCTGCGGCCGCGCCGTACAAGACCTAGCAAGGTCCGCCTACGGGCCCGAGGCCGTGATCCCCGAGATCCGCGTGGACGGACACCTGGAAGCGACCTTCCCGTACATCCTAAGCCACCTAGAGTACATAATCGGGGAGCTCCTCCGGAACTCCGTACAGGCCGTGATAGAACACCACTCAAAGCGCGGCAGCGGCGAGAAGCCGCCCCCGATCGAGGTGACCATCTGCGAGGCGCAGCAGCACGTAATCATCCGCATCTCCGACCGCGGCGGCGGTATAGCCCGCGACATGCTCCCGTACCTCTGGTCCTTCGGCAAGGGCCCGTCGACGCGCCAGCTCCTCGAGAACCTAGGTCAAGTCCCCTTAATGGCCGCCACGCTGCAGGAACTCCGCACAGACGGGTCACCGCACACCCCCGACCCAGCCGACGACTCATACCCGATCCACAACCACCACGGCTCTCTCAAGACCCTTTCCACGCGACCACCGAACCTGCGTCTAGGCATGGGCCTGCCCCTAAGCCGCGTGTACGCGGAGTACTGGGCCGGCAGCCTGGAGCTGCACAGCCTAGAAGGCTACGGCGTAGACGCATTCCTCCAGATCTCAAAGCTAGGCAACAAGAACGAGCAGCTAGCAACCCGCGCCGCCATGGACGCCGTCTAGTGCGTCGGGGAGCACGGATGGGAGGGGCCTTAGCTATAACGCCGTTCTGGCCTCTGCTGTCGAGATTGTAGAACTGGATGGAACGGATCGTCGCGGGTTACCGAAACATGGACGCTACCAGCTGGGAATACGCCCATGCCGAGCCACAGCAAAGCATGAGCATCTTACCTCACCTTAGCACCTTCATCTTACCTGACCTTGGCAGCTGACCTACCATGTATGTACCTGTAATAAACACCAGCTGGAATGGTTTCAACAAGGCGTAAACAACAATGCCAGTACCAAAAACCAACCCAAATATTGAATAATACCAAACACAAAAATGAGAAAATAACCCCCAAAACCTACGGTACGAGTAACGTGAACAAGCAATCGACAGCTAGGTAAATAGGATCGGTATCATATCATAAGAGAATCTCGATTACATCGTCAACTAAACTGATGAACAACTGCACTGCACTGCACTGTACCGTGTCGTACTGCACTGAACAAACGGGGGATAGGGGGAGGGCTAAATCACTAGATAGAAGCAAGCCCGCAATAAAAATAAAAAGGAGAGAGAGACAGGAAGCATCTCCCGTCCCGTCATTTCTCGCGCCATAACGCTTTCGCGGTCCTGATTACCAGAGACGACATTAATGTTGTTTTTTTCTTTCTTCAGGCTCCTTTCCCTGTTCACTGAGTCTTTCCTTTACTCATAACTGTCCACCTGATTTCCGGTCAGACGGGCTGAATTAATTCTTAAAGCATATCCATCACGTGAGCCATCTTCGACTATTAAGCTTAAGCGGGTGCAGAAATGGGGTATCACAGACTCCCTACTCCTTGCTATATGGAGGTGGTGACCAACGCTGGATAGAACCACGCGAGGATAGCGCATTGAGGGGGCAGGCTTAACGGCGGCCGGTGCGGGCGACGCTTCCCTGCATTTGCTCGAGCTCAGTTTCGAGTTGCTTGATCTGGGCATGTGTTTGTTCCAGGTCCTTGTTAAGGCGGTCTCGCTCGGCAATGAGCTTCTGTTCCCATTGCCGGAATCGCTGCTCTTCAATCTTGACCTGCTCGGTAAAGCGCTTGCGGAGTGCCTCTTCCTCCTCCTTGTATTTGGGGTTGTCCAGCTTGAGGGGACGTGCCTCGCCAAATTTACGCGTCTCCATCTGCTGGGCGCGGTAAGCCTCGTAGTGTAGCTCCTCGGTGGTGTGGATAAGGTCGAGCATGTGGGTGCGAATCAGGATGGAGCGGAGCTTCTTGAAGTCGCAGTGATCCTCGTTCTCGACCTCAGCGACACCCCATGAGTATTGGCGGCCCTTCACAATGCGGCCATCACCAGTCTTCACGTCCTTCTCGGATCCTATCACGGCAAAGGGCATTGCTGCCATCAAGCTTCGAGCATGTTGAGCAGCGGCTTCGTCATCTTCCTCAATTGGGGGCTGGTAGATCTTGATGCTCTGTGCATCAATGACAGCCCGAATCTGCAGGATCACAAATGGTCAGTCCATAACATATTTTACCACGGGAGACAGTTGTAACATACCCTGGCCTTGAATTTGGCCAAGTCGGCCGGGCTCAGTGTGTCGGCCTTAGCAATAACAGGAATCAGGTTCACTCGAGAGCATAGTCTCTTCATGACCTCGATATCCAGGGGCTTCAGAGTATGCCCAGTGGGCCGGATGAAATAGAGGCAGGCATGAACACGGAGGTCAATCTTGTCCTGGCGGCGAGGCTGTTGCTCCTGGAGCATATAGGACTCGTGCTGGTCATCCAAGAACTCGATGATAGGCATCCATGAGTTCTTGTTGTTAACGTAGTCACCGAAGCCCGGGGTGTCGATGACGGTGAGGCGGACTATAAGTCGGACCCGCGTTAAATTGCCTGTGACTGACTGGTAGAAGGGGAGGGAAGACTATTTACCCTTGAAGAACTTCTCCTCTAACTCTGCTTTGGTAATCTCAATCTCCACGGTCTTATCTACCTGCTTCTGGTGACGCTTCTTGTGGTCGGCGTAGTTCTTGATGGTGGTCGAGAAGAGCGTGTTGATGAAGGTTGTCTTTCCTAGACCGGATTCGCCAGCAACCTGGATGGCGGTGGCGGGTCAGCAGAGGTCAAGCATGGCACGGAAAGCATCGGGAAGGTATACATACCATGATGGTGAAGGCAGCACCTCTCTTGGCAACGATCTTGTGTCGTTGGTTGGGCAAATTGGCAATGCCAATTGGCGACGCACTTTCGGCTATGGCAGGAGGCATGTTGGATAAACGTATCGGAACCCAATTGATCAGCGTCTGTCAGGATCTCTCGAAGGTAGAACGGTCGAGAGGGGACTGCAGGCAGGTCTAGATAGGTGAGATATGCGTGGTTATAGCCGTAGACACCAACACAGGGGAGAAGTGTAGAATGCCGGTGAAGACAGAACCGGACCAGGAGTCGATGGAGTTGTTGATGGGTCGGGGTGGTTTTGGACGCCTCAAGCTTCAGGGGAAAACCTTCCAATTCTCGTAAATTTCCAACACGCAGCAGCTGGAACCCGACAGGGATGCCTGTGATTAGGGCGGGTGCCAGCTGGCTGACAGATGGTAGAGGGCCCGACTCATTTCCTGATGGATTGCGCTACCTTGGCGGCACAGTGTGACATGACACGATGCAGTGGGGAGATAACTGAATAACTGACGACGGTGTGAAACGAATCGGAAAGTACGAAGTCGGTGACCGTGCACACACCTCCGGTTGCGTATATCATCATCATGGGATACGCATGTGTATTCCGTCCATACATTCGTACATACCACGATGGCCAGAGACAAAAGGATTAGATGAGGTACCTGTAAAACAGGCAAGTTAAAAGTCTCGTCACAGTACGATCTAGAGATCTAATACCGTATTTACGCTAGCACTTTCTACGCCTTACCTAGTAGGTAGTACCAAGCTTGGCGCTAAATACAGTACTATAAACATGTATTTTACTGTACTGGCACCTGGGGAGTGGTCCATGCACGTAGGTACCGTCTTCGTATTTGCGCCATCGCTCGGCCAATTGTCCAGCTCGGCCACACGGGGCTATCACTCCCCGTAGGTACGTAAAAGTGCAAGTCCCTTTCCCTCAAACTCCCCCTTCGCCAGCAGCCAATGGACCTTTTGCCATGACCAACTACCGGCTTCAGATAAAAGTAGGTAGCCGGAGGATTACAAAGACAGTAACCTGAGGTCAAAGGTATTTGAGTTAATCGAACGAGACCGGGGGATATTGTCGACTCTGCAGTCCACAGCTCATTGTATGGACTGCCTTCCAGGTCAGCGGCTCAGCGTGGTATTAAGGAGCCTCACATTGGGCCCGATGAATATGCGAGTGCCTGTTGATGGAGCCATGATGGTTCTCAGTTGGCGTTGTATGACTTATAGCTCTTTGCACCCCTACCTTCGAAGAGGGTCCGTTATCCCGGGGCACCGGTTGGCATGCCACCTCAGGTTGATCTGCGTGCGGCTGATCTCGCCGGAATCGCAGCTCACATGCCTGCATACTGACGTGCCAGTGTCGGTCCACCTAATTAACGGGATACCGGTACGTCTAAATTAATGCCTCGAGGTTCATAGCGGGCAAGTTAGGGGCTACTATTTTGCTGCTGCTGAAGCGAAAGCATTTTGTCTACCCTCTAGCTAGTACCGGAGTTGTGCTTATCATTTATGCTAGGTATCATGGAGTTCGATGTGGGACTCTATCCAAAAGGCGGAAGTAAATCGCTCCATACTCAAAGTCCAGAAGATGAGGTATTTCAGCTCATCTTAGCTGCCGCCGAAAGGACTCGGGAATCGCCTTTGACAATGAAGTTTACTATCAAAGAAATAGATCACGGGGATTTGAAGTGGGATCGCCGCAGCTCCAAAGGCGCCCTGCTCTTGCTTTACTACCAATGTGAGAACAAAGTTAACGGCCGCCGCTACCGAAAAGCATCAGTCACTCCGTAATTCGAAGACCCCAGCGTCAACATGGCCAACTATCCAGTCGTGATCAAGGTTGCGCCCTCGCCGGAGCATGATCGATGCCTCTTGAGCTGGATAGAACAATCACAGGGAATGGACGAGGAGACTAGCACCAACTTGAAGCCGTCCTGAATCGACCTTGGGGAGTCCTTCGAGAACGAAGATCAACCTGTCAAGCTGAGCACGAGACTCATAACAGACGCCCACTGGAGCGACTAAAAAAGCTGCGGATCCGGGAACGCAGTGACATGGTCTGTGGAAGAGAAGACTGGTCAAGGGAACAGTATCCCTTCTGCCCTGCAGGTAACCGTGCTACTACGTCGAGCCACGACGAACCCTTTCTGGGCGCGGCTACTGGTAACGGGCGAGGTAGATTGGAAGTCGAATGTACGACAACCCCTGCCCCTTAAATCTGATGTGAATAACCCAAGACTGCTGACCTTTTTTGCTAGCCAAGACGTGAGCAATTCTTACGTAACTGGTATTTGAAAACGGGATCTTTTCCTCATGGAATACTGCCAATGTCCAATTACTTCAAAATTGCTCACCTGGTAGAGGCTGCTCTCTCAGTATCAAAATGGGAAGATGTTTGATGTTGAAGTTGGCTGCGTGATACATCCTATGTATGGCAGCGTTGCTGGAAATGAAAATGTATCATGGCCACTGCCGTTCCGGTAGTGTAGGTACAATACACGTAGGCGTTACCGTATTCCCATGTTGTAACAGGCTGTGCTGTGTTGGGCCGGGTTCCGCACGAATATCGTCGTTCATCACATTCACGGCCCTTGACGGGCATGATTTGTACGCATGACTTTTCCGCATCTCTCATTGGCTCCCGTTCGAATTTAATTATTGGTTTAACGTTAGCATATACGATATATGAATGGCCTTGCTATATGCATATGTAGCTATTAGCGCATAAACAGTCTGGCTACGGTACGAGCTCGATTTCTTATCATTGATAAGAATCAAAAAAGTTCGGCTCAATTGCGCGAGGATCCTTGAGAAGCAACTGAAGGAGCGACAACTTTTAATAGGATGGACAGATAGCACAATGAAGACAGATTTTCAAGTAAGTTACCTCATCTCGCTCTACCAGTTGTCCGTAACTTGTTGACACAAACAATGCTAGTTTTCCAATTTGCTTGGAACCGTCTACTGTCAAGGGAACCTCTTGTTCAGTCCAGATGGAACATGTCTCTTCTCGCCAGTTGGGAACAGAGTCACCGTGTTCAACCTCGTCGAGTTAGTCTGCTCCCCCTCGATTCCCCTGTTTTGACGGGGTCCAAATATTAAAATGCACGGCGACCAGGAACAAGTCACATACTTTCCCCTTCGCACACCGAAAGAACATTTCGAGGCTAGGATTAACACCGCGCGGTAACTTGTTGCTCTCTGTCGACGAAGATGGCCACGCCATTTTGACCAACGTCCCTCGACGGATACCCATATACCACTTTTCTTTCCGATCGCCCGTCACCGCGCTTGCCTTCTCCCCCTCGGGCCGCCACTTTGCTGTTGGGCTTGGTCGCAAAACAGAAGTCTGGCAGGTCCCTTCAACCCCCGACTCGAACGCCGACGGTGGCTTGGAGTTTGCTCCCTTTGTGCGCCACCATACCCATATGGGCCATTTCGATGATGTCCGTCACATTGAATGGTCGAATGATTCCAGATTCTTCTTGACAGCATCCAAGGATTTGACAGTTCGAATATGGAGTCTTAACCCCGAGGATGGATTCACCCCAACCATCTTGTCAGGTCATAAACAAGCCGTTATCGGGGCTTGGTTTTCCAAAGACCAGGAAACGATTTACACAGTCAGCAAGGACGGTGCAGTCTTTGATTGGCAATATACTAGACACCCCAATGCACCCCCCCGCGATGAAGATGAGGAGATGGAGGATGCCAATGACGATGACATGCGTTGGAGAATTGTGCAAAGGCACTATTTCATGCAAGGAAACGCACACGTTAGATGCGCTTCGTTCCACCCCGAGACAAATTTACTAGTGACGGGCTTTTCCAACGGTATATTTGGTCTCTATGAGATGCCTGACTTCAATCCTATTCACACCCTGAGTATATCACAGAATGAGATTGACTTTGTCACGATAAACAACAGTGGAGAGTGGTTAGCCTTCGGGGCTTCCAAACTCGGTCAACTCTTAGTCTGGGAATGGCAGTCGGAATCTTACATCCTTAAGCAACAGGGCCATTTCGATTCGATGAACTCTCTCGTCTATTCCCCGGACGGAAAGCGCATTATCACTACTGCCGACGACGGCAAAATCAAAGTCTGGGATGTGGACTCCGGATTTTGTATTGTTACGTTTACGGAACACACAAGCGGCGTCACGGCATGTGACTTTGCGAAAAGGGGCAATGTATTGTTCACCTCAAGCTTAGATGGCTCAGTAAGAGCTTGGGATCTTATACGATTTCGGAATTTCCGGACATTCACAGCACCAACAAGGCTCTCATTTTCTTGCATGGCCGTCGACCCGAGCGGAGAAGTTGTTGCAGCGGGCTCTTTAGACTCTTTTGATATCCATATCTGGTCGGTACAGACCGGACAATTGCTTGACCAGTTATCAGGACACGAGGGACCCGTCTCATCGTTGGCTTTCGCACCTAATGGCGGCTTGTTGGCTAGTGGTAGTTGGGATCGCACGGCTCGATTGTGGACCATTTTTGGCCGCACACAAACAAGTGAGCCTCTACAGCTTCAAGCGGACGTGTTAGACGTTGCTATTCGGCCCGACTCGGAACAGCTCGCTGTTTCCACTCTAGATGGCCAATTAACTTTCTGGTCAATCTCGGAAGCCGAGCAAGTGTCTGGACTTGATGGTCGACGGGATGTGTCCGGCGGCCGAAAGGTCACCGACCGCAGAACCGCCGCAAACGTCTCTGGCACGAAGAGTTTTGGCACTATAAGATATAGCACCGACGGCAGCTGTCTGCTAGCAGGCGGAAGCAGCAAGTACATTTGTTTGTACTCAGTCAGCACGATGGTGCTTCTGAAAAAATTCACCGTCAGCGTTAATCTCTCATTATCGGGAACTCAGGAGTTCCTAAACAGCAAGCTGCTCACAGAAGCTGGTCCTGAAGGGTTACTCGACGATGAAGAAAGCTCTGATCGGGAAAACCGACGAGATGATACTCTTCCTGGATCGAAGCGGGGCGGTGATCCTTCTGCCAGAAAGACGCTCCCAGAAGTTAAGGTGAATGGCGTGGCGTTTTCGCCTACTGGCACGTCATTTTGTGCCGCTTCCACAGAAGGCCTACTCGTCTACAGCCTTGATAACGATCTCCAATTCGACCCCTTTGACCTGAATATGGAAATAACACCCGCCTCTACCCTCGCAGTACTGGAAAACGAAAAGGATTACCTCAAGGCTCTCGTGATGGCATTTCGACTCAATGAAGCCGGTCTCATCAAGAGAGTTTTTCAAGCAATCCCTTATCCTGACATTCCGCTGGTGATTGAGCAATTCCCCACCGTTTACGTGGCAAGGCTTTTGCGCTTCGTGGCTGCTCAGACGGAAGAGTCGCCTCATATCGAATTCTGCATGCTTTGGATCAAGGCTTTGGTCGACAAACACGGCCCTTGGCTAACAGAAAATCGAAGTAAGGTCGATGTTGAGCTTCGAATTGTTGCCAGGGCTATTTCTCGTATGCAAAACGAAATCAGACGCTTGGCCGACGAGAACGTCTATATGGTTGATTACCTGCTTGGGCAAGCTGATGCTAAAACCACTGAAAATGGGCAAAGCTCCGCCCCCAATGGCCACGATGAGCCCATTAAAACACTAACCGCGAGCGAACAAGAAATAACGGAGTCACAGGACGATTCTGACGGTGAATGGATTGGTCTAGACTGAAGAGTCGTTCTATATTTAATGCTCTAGATGACCTAGGATGATGACCGTGCATACGTACAAATACTTATTAATGGGTATGCCTTGCCAAACCCGACGACCGGGTCCCGGAAAGAGAGGAAACTGCTGCAAAGTCGACCTTTTAGCCGTTGACAGCACGGGCGCGTGAACACTGATGCTTATAACTGGATCACGAACTGCTCTTGACAGTGGAAGGCCGCGTTATCATGTGTTCATCGGGATAGGGTAGATTCAAACCGAGTAGTTCACTCATATCGATGCATAAGCCAGCTGGACCCGGTAAGCAAGGCTCGATGAGGCTTTTACAGGAGCCCGGTTACCCGGTTAAGGCTGATGGGAATGTGCGCCGCAGGCCCCTGGGTATGGGATGCGATGCGCGATAAACCTGCAGAAATATATTCCGGCTCCAGACCAGCAGCGACTGGAACGCCACTAGACGCACAGGTTCAGCAAGTGTATATAGCAGAATTGTTCGAACAAGAACTTGGCAAACACGGCACAACGGTTTAAGCCATGTTCGTAAGAGGCAAAGACCGCCACGTCGCTCCGCGCACCTGTAGCAGGAGAGGGTCCTACGTCAGTTCCGCAAAGCCATCGCCGGCCGGCCACGCACAACATGATCATCTAAGATCCCAACATGCATGCTAATCCCCGCAATTATCCAAGTGCCCAATCCATTGCCCATGCTGTAATTCAAGGCCTCGTGTGTTCAAATCGTATTCCCTCATGTGTTGCTGTCCGTGTCCTGCTTACATCGTCTTCTCGTGCATGACACAAACGACGAATGAAATCCCATTTCGATATCACACCAGCTAGAAAGTCCCCCGCATTAAATAGGCTGCAACGGAAAGACGAGTCAAATGCTACACCTTAGAAGTAAGGAACCATCTCGGCATAGACACGCAAGGCAGACTAGACTGTCTGAGAAGAGCAGGATTCCGAGTCGAAAGAAATGCAAAGGATCCGGTGGAACTCGCTACAGCAGAGGAGAGACGTGTTCTGTTGTCAATAAAGGCTCCCAAGACCCGCCGTCCTTGTTCCTAGCACCGGGCGTGCCGACACGGACACATACATCCATCCACACACGCTTTCCTAGACATGTGCTTATAGCAAACCCTAGTAGCAAGCTGCTGCGATTGAATCGTGATTCCATCCAATCCAAAAGCGGTGGAAACCCCTAGTGATAACAAATTTCCTTTCTTAAAGAGTCCTTAAAGTACTTAAACTACATTCAGAAACCAGCATCGAGCAATTCCGATCATTCCCTTTTCTTGGTCCAGTGCCTTTCGTTTCCCACTGAATAAAGTTGTTAAAAGTCATCGATTAAGTTTTTTATTTATTTATTTTTGAACTACCAATTTGGACAATAAGCATACGAACGTGAGGCGGCGGCGCAGTCGAAAGGACGTGATCGCATGGACATGGATGCTCTGCTTAGGGGGGTGTTCCCCATGGTGGTGGCGGCGAACGCCACAACCACCGCGAATAATACGACAGGATCCCACGACGTGCCGCTCAACGTCGTTGAGAGCATCCTACCACTCATTGGCATGAAGGGGCTCGGCCCAGTGTATCAGTTCGTCGGGAGCCGGCTCGGCTGGGACCCGACGGCCCTACTGACGTTGATAGGATTCGTGTGGGCCGCCAACAAGATCATCCGGCAGATCTATCACTTCCTGTACGGGCTAGTCATCGACTATATGATGAGTACTATCCACATCAGCAGTACCGACGACATCTACCTCCATCTGATGGCCTGGCTGTCCAAGCAGCCAGAAATGATCAACTCCCGATCACTTATGGCTGAGACCATGTACAAGACAGCGTGGGAGGATGAGGATGAATCAGTCGTGGCGCGGGATCATTCCGGGTTATACCTCAACTTTTCCAACCAGCAGGCGAGAGCGGTAAGTCCCTACAACCGCCACAGGGCATACGGCCACCCCCTACGCCCCTGGACGTTTGGGCACTGACTTATTGCTCTGAAGGCGCCGCAGTATATTCCGGCCATAGGCCTTCATGGCTTTTGGTGGAGGGGCCAGTACTTTAGATTACACCGTAAGAAGGAGTCAATCTTTGACGAGGGCTCGTGGGGCGGGGTCGGTACGTTCAAGGACAAGGAGGACCTCATGATCTCGTGCTTCTGGCGGAGTCCTGGTAAATATGCCCCTCTCCACCATGCAACTGTACTTGATGAAGTCCCCGAGGCGCTGATGTCATACCCAAAGAACCGATCAAGCAACTTATGGCCCACGCCAAGGAGCAATACTACAGTGACCATCAAGCCAGGACGACGGTGAAGCGGCCCACGCCGATCTCCGCACGTCGGAGCCGGACAAGCAATTGGCAACAAGTCGCCAACCGGCCCGTCCGAGACATGAAAACAGTAGTTCTCGACCAGCAGCAGAAACTCCAGGTCCTCACCGACATGAACGAATATCTCCACCCGGCGACCCCGCGGTGGTACGCGAACCGCGGCATACCGCTCCGGAGAGGCTACCTCTTCCACGGACCGCCAGGCACGGGAAAGACGTCCCTCTCGTTCGCGCTAGCCGGCGTGTTTGGACTGGACATCTACGTAATCTCGCTCCTCGAGCCGACGCTAACGGAAGAGGATCTCAGCAGCTTGTTCAGCTCGCTGCCACGACGGTGCGTGGTCCTCCTAGAAGACATCGACACAGCCGGTCTCCGGCGTCCACCCAACGAGGTCCAAGCCCTCGAGCAAGCTCAGCACACAGACGACCAAAGCAAACCCGAGCCCAGCAAGGCAACGACAAACGACATCAAGGAACTAGCCAAGGTCCTCAAAAAGGAAAGCGAGGACCAGAAAAAGGGAATTTCGCTCTCAGGCCTTCTAAACGCCATCGACGGCGTCGCCAGCCATGAAGGCCGCGTCCTCATCATGACAACCAACGTCCCCGAGAACCTCGACGACGCGCTGATCCGGCCGGGCCGCGTAGACCTACAAGTACAATTCACGTACGCGACGAAGGAGCAGGCGAGGGAGCTCTTCATCCGCATGTATGAGGGCGACCAGGGAAGACCGCAGCAGCACGCGGCGGAGAAACCCAAACTCGCGGCGAACGGCGCGCCGCGCGAGACGAGCCTGCGCGGCAGCGACCTCGACGTACCGATCCAGGACCTCCCGGGGGTGGCGCGCGAGTTCAGCGAGAAGATCCCCGGCGGCGAGTTCTCGCCCGCGGAGATCCAGGGGTACCTGCTCAAGCGGAAGAAGCACCCGCGGCGGGCGGTCGAGGAGGCGGATAAGTGGGTCGCGTCGATGATCAAGCAGAAGGCGAGCAAGACGAAGATTTCGCAGGTTCAGTGACCCCGGATGCCCGAGAACAAGATACCCGAGAACAAGGTACATAATCAGGGGTTTATCGGGGGGTTTGGCGGAGTTGTGAGTCTGAGACATATCTTTCTTTTTCTCGCTTTGGGGCTGGTTTGGTTCGGGGATTTGGGCGTAGACATGCATAGAGCGGTTGGTAGGGGCCTCCGGACTTCACGTGGGCGGGATCTAGGGGTTGAGATCTGATGCCGCGTTGTGACTGATCGTGTGATCGGACAGCGGCGGAGCACGTTGATAATTACGGAAGAATACCGGCTATGTACCTAAGGTAATTATCCTCCTGCGCGGCGGGAAATACGGGAATACGTGCGCCATAATTGCATGCTCTGTATGACGTCGTCCGAGATGAGAGGACATGGAGATGTGGCTATGCGCCGGATCTCGGCCGGAGCGGTGTGATGATCGGGCGCGGGTCGTTTGGGAATGGGATGAGATGCGTATCACGAAATGAACGAGGTCGCGACGTCATTTCGAGAAGTGACCAACGCGAACATTAGTGGATAATTATACCACCATTCTGTCTAGACTAGCTGTCACTGTTAATGAAGGAAGTTATGCCGTGAATGCCCTGAGATCAACTCTGTAAATGGGTAATATATCCGTGCCGCGAGATCTCAGTGAAGCCGCTTGATACGAGAATATCCGGCGTTGACAGATTGGATTCCATTCTTACATTGGAAGAGAATCAGGACCCACACCAGGTACCCGGGGCGCTTTCCATTCCGCTCAGACCCGAACACGTCGCGCCCCACATAGCTCCCCGCAGAACCCTAACTTTGGAAAGAGCGATCCAGTCCGCCGATGTGGTATTACTTAAGGTGACTGAGCAGAAAAGTCCGATTCTCATATCGAGCAAGAGACATTCAGATGAATAGGTGCCTACAAATCCAGTCACAAAACACAGAACCGTAGCTATTCTCAAACCTGAGCCCGTTTCAATATAGACCTATGTCACATTCCGTACCAGCGGGCTTATAGCCAATGTAACGAAGACGTCAGCCCCAAATTGTGACGGCCCCACTCGCCCAGTCGATTGGCTGGCGCCGACGAAGCTACGTAACCCCGGCAACACGCAGAACCGGCGCTTCGCGCTGCGTCTGATTGGACCCTGCGCGGCCCGGGTCTTGGCACCGGGATGCGCTTTGAGGGAATCGGTGGGCCGGCGCTTGTTTTTTCATGGGAGACGCATTTCACTTTCACCGACTCGTCAGCTTCGATCTTCTGGTATTCCGCGGATAGTGTAGGCGGGCGGTTTACCTGCTATACATACTGCGTACCTATGGTATGGCGAGGTAATGGTCGGGGCGACTCTGAGACAGAGTCGGCGTGAGAGGGAATCAGTCAACTTTCCTAACAGCCACATTTGCACGGGCGTTACATTGCAGGCGTTCATCACCATTGTGCGGTAGAAATTAGAATGTGAAGTAGGTAGATACCAGTCATAGCCATCTCTAGGATGTATCATTTATATTCCCATTGAGTTGGCAGCTAGGTAGCTACCATAACAGGCTAACTCTCTTTGTATTGCTGTATTTATTTTGGGCTGGAGGGGAATTGGCTCTGGTTGATCCACCCCCAACCCTTCCGGCGTGTTGTGTGGTTGCATCCAATCAATCCATTTGACAGTGCCGGGCTTGATACACGCTGCAACTCCCTTCACACATTCTGATTCTTTTTACCATTTCTCTTCTTTTCACCGAACCAACGACGTTATTCTGCCCCCTTTCATTCTTTTCATTCCCTTCTGGGGGGTTTCAATTCTGTACACCCTTGTTGGTTTTTTCTTTTCCATTCCTCTTTTTCCTTGATACTTTGTTGGTGCTGTTGTGTGTGTTTATGGACCTCGGATCCTCTGCTACACCAACTACCTGTATATTTTCTCGGAAATTTGGAACACTCACTACCTATCTAATAAGGGAACGGTGCGGGCACCTTCACTATTCAACAACGACGACAACGTACTTGAAGCACTGGAATTGTAAATAAGTCGTGCCAGGAGGGTTATTGGACTTGTGGGTATTCGGCACCCGCACTGGGAGAGCTGGCTGGGAAGCAGCCCGACGAAGACCATGGTGAGGATCGTGACCTCACTCCTGGTAGCAGCAGGCTGCGCACGGGCGACTTGGCTTCGATGGTCCGTCAACCACGAAACCGTCTGGGCTGCCAAGGAAACGGGGCATGTTACCAAGAGCGAGCAGGTCGGATGGACCCCAAGACCGACACCCGCACCCGGTGTACGGAGTGACGGTGAAGTAGTCCTTGATTTGCTCAAACGGCAGTCTACCGAGACCGACTGGACAAATTCCGAGACATGTGGTTGGTTTTCAGGGATATCATGTAAGTCGGTCCCCGGGGCTCTCGGGCTGCCCGTCCGTAATCCGCGGGTCTAGAGTAAAACGGCGTTGCTGACCAGAGTTAACTAAAGCTTCTGCCTACATGTGCGGCAATGGTTTCACTTGCGCAACCAACGAGAACCATGCCGTCGCTTGCGCGTCGGGCACCTTCTCGCCCTTTTACTCCGCCTGTCTCGACTATTCCGCCTACCAGGCCGGATCATGCGCAAGTCTCGATCCCGCTACGGGATGTTGGTAAGTCTTGCCTCTATTCTGTCCATGCAGCGTGCCCCAGTCGCATCCTGTTTCAGCTCTTGGCGACGGAGGAAACACACTTAAGCTAATTCTTTCATAGCGAACAATCGACACAGCCAGCTTGTGGCACATACATCTGGACGGGCAAGCCGGAGCGCTTCATGTACCAGTGCTTTGAGACGGCATCTATCGTCTCCTTGCTGGACGTTCCTCAGTTCGTCGTAGATGCATCTATCTTCTCCAAGACGCATACCACCCCCCAACCAACAAGCACACAAACCGGCACCGGTACCGGCGGCTCGGCGGCTCTGCCCGGCGAGACTCAAGGGAGTGGCCCAGGCTCAGGCTCAGGTCCAGGTCATCAAGGGTCCGATTCCACCACTAACAACAACACCTCCTCAGGCTCAGGCTCAGGCTCGAGTAGCACGCCTGCCATCGTTGGCGGCGTGGTGGGTGGCATAATAGGCCTACTGCTTCTTCTGCTCCTACTCTGGTATCTCCGCCGTAGAACGAAAGGGAAACTCGGACTAGGCTTCACGCGCAAGAAGAAGAGCAAGAAGGAGAACAACGCGAGGAAAGATTACCACACGACCAATATAGGTGCCGCGGGTGCTGCCAAGAGGAAAGACTCTTCGGGGAGCGAGACGACGGTTGTTCCGATAGCGATGAACATAAAGCCACAACACCATTACCACAATCGAGAAAAGAACAGCTTCCACACTGAAGTCTTGCCTCAGTCTCAGTCTCAGCCTCAGGTTCAGCCTCAGCACGTCCAGTTGCACCAGCATCTCGCGCCGCAGACTCAGGGTGCGGTCGGAGGCCAGCAACCGGCCTCGATGTCATACACGGTGAACGAAGGGACGACACATATGCGACAGCCTTCGTACACCAGTAACACATCATATACGATGCCGTCGGGTGCGCCGCACAACGTTGTGGTTAACGGGATTATCCCCACGTCGCATCATGCGAATGAAGGAACGACGCATATGCGACAACCTTCTTATACAAGCAACACATCGTATACGATGACGATGCCACAGGCACAGTCAGGCACGCCGCATCATTTCGTGGTCGGAGGAATCGTCCCTGCATCGCATCATTCGAACGAGTCGCAACAGCCCCGGCTTGTGAACGAGGGAATGGCGCACGTGCAACAGCCGTCTCACACCAATAGCACATCATATACCATGTCGTCGACGACCTCAGGTGTGCCGCATCACGTTGTAGTCAACGGGATTGTCCCCACGTCGCATCATTCGAATGAGTCGCAGCAGCCACAACATGTCAATGGGGAAACAACACTTATGCGACAGCCATCTCATACCAGTAACACATCATATACGATGTCATCGGCGCCCTCGGCAGCCCCGCACCACGTCGTAGTCAACGGGATCGTCCACGCGTCGCATCACTCGAACGAGCAGCAACAACCACAGCACGTGAACGATGGGGCGATGCATATGCGACAGCCCTCGTACGCAAGCAACACGTCCTATTCAACGATGCCATCAGCGCCATCAGGTGCACATAATCACTTCGTAATCGGCGGAGGGGTCCCAATGTCGCATAATCCAAACGAGCCGCAACAACAGCAACCCCAGTTCCAACCGCAACCTCAATTCCAACAAGTGCAACCAATCCACCAAATACAGCACCCACAACCCATCCAGCCGCAACTCCAGCCCATAAACCACATCCACGTCTACTACGCACCGCCAATGCACACCGACCAGCCCACCTCAAACCCAACCTCGCAAAGCCCCAGCCCTAGTCCAAGCGCAAACACAACCACCACCACAGCCACAAGGGCGCACGCAGGCACCGTTCAAGACGTGCTGAACCTCTACACACAGCCGCACCACGAGCGAGCCCGAAGCCATGACCAGTCCCCGCGAGGATCCCACGCCCGAGAACACGAGCGCGAATACCACGGCCACGGTCACAGCAGGGACGTCTCGACGCAGGCATCTCGCTCCGTGAGCCCGGAGCTCGAGTGGATGGGTGGCGGGGGGCCGGGATACCGACAGAGCATGTGATGTGATGGAGAAGCAACTTTGTCATTCTCGTCAGCGACGCAATAAGACTTTGGCCTCACGTGGTTGGCTGGCTTAGAGGTATATAGCGTCTCGCGATACCGTACATAAAACAACGTATAAAAGACGAACCGATCCTTTAAAGACGGCGTTTTGTATTTCCCCATGTTTTCTTTTCAACATGGCTGTTTCTATTTCCTTAGTAGGTAGGTAGGTATCTTACCTACCTACCTATTAAATCACGCATTGGACGCACGGTGTTAGGAGTCGTGTTTAGAGGGCCACGCCATGGAGTAGTTAGCGATGAGTTTTTGTTTTTTACCTGTTATGTGATCTAGTGGATGAAGAGAAGAAACTGTTCAGAGCGGGTTTATTGGCCTGCTTGTTATGCATTGGAATCGTGCACTGGACGTGATTGCAAGTGGGAGTTGTCGTGTTTCTAGCCCTGTGAGGGCTTGCACGTCGCATGTGAATAAGGACTTGATGCTGTGAGGTGGCAGGCCTGGAATGATGTGATGAATGAGTCTGAGATGAGTTGGTGAGTTTCGCGTGAAACGACTCGTAACTGTATCGGAAGCGGCGCGGATACCTACGCGTATTGCCACACCCACAGGTGGCTTAGCAACAGAATGCGCCTCAGTTCCTTAGTCATCGGCACTCGGTAGGTAGTTGAGGATAAACTGCGAGGTTCAATCATTCAGTTGCTTTTTACCCGTTCTCATCAAAACGACTTGCTATTGCTATCTAGAGGAAGCTTGGCATACCTAGCCCCAAACACACCAACCTATTATACACCGTAACTCACCTAACGTCCTCAGCGTCTGAATATTGCTCCAGAGCGCAACATTGCCGGTAACTAAACGCCGTCGTATATGTAGGCACGGATACGGACGTCGGAATTGAACCCGACATCCGTATCAACTGCCTTGGTTGGTCCAGCACTGGCGCTCGATATCATTCGTGACTCCTCAAAAAGAACCCGAACGGCCGGGGTCATCATTGGATATGCTGGCATATCGGCAACGGTTCAATCCGCTCTGTTGGATTCGGGGGTTCGGTCGTGTCATTCGGTGAGAGCTGTATGCACTCCTGCTATGTGCGTATATTCCTGCGAGAACCAGGCATGGGCGGTTCAAACAGGTATTCCGATACGCAGCCAGCAGGTATTTCGACCTACCAATATCACGTCGTTGACTTATCAGTCCACCTAGTGCGAGTCTGAATTGACCCATTAGGCATTTAACCTAGTCCATCTGTATTAACCGGCAACCACCACAGCTGGCCCCAAGGTAACGGCTTCATCCGAGCGGAGTTAACGAAGGATTCCCGTACAAAGTACCGGTACATCGACAAAGACGCGGAACATGCCGTACGCCCTCACGCAAACCGGGCGTGACCACGGGATAATTATTACTAGCCCGGAATGCGGATTAGTGTAACAAAACAGCGCTCGATCCCTCAATTGCTCCAGGCAGCCCGGTAATAGCAGGAGAAAATAAATACATAATGGGCTCGCCGGCTGGGATGGGAGCACCGGCCTGATCTCACCCGTCTCTCCAACGTAATGTAACGCGCACATAAGTATCTGGTATCTAGTCCCCAGCCCAAGACCACGGAACCAAAAAAAAAAGCAACCCCAGGCAGAGCCCACATCCCCTCAAATGCCCCAGAAGACAGCCCTGATAACGGGATGTAGCGACGGCGGCATAGGCGCCGCCCTAGCCGCCGAGTTCCAGCTCCGCGGCCTCCGCGTCCTGGCCACGGCGCGAGACACCTCGAAGATGGCCGCGCTGGCCGCGCGCGGGATCGAGACGATCGCGCTGGACGTGACGTCCGAGGCGTCGATCGCGGAGGCCGTGGCGCAGGCCCGGGAGAAGCTGAACGGGAGGCTGGATCTCCTCATCAACAACGCCGGGGTCCACCACATCCTCCCGCTCTCCGACGCGAAGATCGCGGACCTCCGCCGCGTCGTCGACACCAATGTCGTCGGCTCGCTGGCCGTCACGCAGGCGTTCATCCCGCTGCTGCTGCGCCGGGATTCCTCTGAGGGGAAAAGCACGATCGTGATGCTCGGCAGCATAAACGAGGTCTTCACCCCGCCGTATCAGTCCGCGTACAACGCGTCCAAGGCGGCCGTGCACGCCGTGGCGCGAACCCTGCGCGTCGAGCTGGCCCCGCTCGGCATCAACTGCGTGACGCTGATGACGGGCGGCGTGCGCACGAAGCTCTTCGAGAACGCGCCCCCGTCGACGCTCCCCGCGGACAGCCTCTACGCCGCCGTCGCGGGGAGTATCGAGAGCCGGGAGATCCTGCGGAACGCGAAGTGGGTCGACGCGGACGAGTTCGCGCGCCAGGTCGCTGACGAGCTGCTTCGGCCCCGGCCCCGGCTCGACATCTGGCGCGGCGGGCTGGCGTCGGTCGCGTCCTGGCTGGCGTGGCTTGGGTGGGAGGGCATGCTGGTAAGGGCCCCCCGCGTTCTTCTTCTTAGGGAAGTTATGTGCGTGAGCTGATCATCGAAATAGGATTCCTCGGTTTTGAAAGCTAATCACCTGGATCAAGTCCGGCTGGTACCGTAGGTGGATATAACCCAGCTGATACAGGGGGGGAAGATCAACGTGAGCGTGAAAAAAAACAGGGGGTTAATGGAGTGTATACGCCACCAACATTACCCCCTTAACTCCGACGTATCGCTCGTGTCTTACTCCGAGCAGCGTCTTAAGTATCATCATGATAGTCAAGTTACCTCACGGTCCGTAATCGACTTCCACAGTACAGTACGGCTTGATTGATGAAAAACGTGCCGTGATGAATGCCCCCTTATATACATTAAGTAAACCCGTTACTATTCCGCCCGTTCTATCCGCCCTAACCGGTTTCCCGCCAGCTCGTTGAAAATGCCAGACACGATTTGCTTCACGTCATGATTCATGCTCTCTACCGCGTTTTGCTACCTCCCTAAGCAGGTATATATGCGTCCATTCCGATCCCTATAATCAACGCCTACTCCTCATCCATCTCATAACGTAGTTCATTACTCGGCCTCGTCCCCCTTTAACACGGCTAAAACATTTCTCATGCAATCCTCCTGAGGCCTGCTGATCTGGTCCTGTGTATCCCAGGCATCAGAACAAGTAAGCAGAGCCGTGCTCCCCGTAAACTTCCCCAGTCGCTCCCCGACGGTAATCCACTGCACGTCAAGCGCAACGCCTGCCAGCCATCCGGCCTCGAGGGCATCAGCCAGCGCGTCCTGGTCCACAAGCGCCGTCTGCGCGGCAATGCTGACGAGGCGCGCACCCCGCTTGAACCACCGTAAGCACTCCCGATCAAAGACTCGGTCCGCGCTCGTCGGGTCGCAGAGGACGACGCAATCGGACGCGTGCACGAGGGCCTCGAGACTAGGCATATACCGCGCGCGGAGCGACCCGGCAACTTCGCTCTTATTTTCGAAGTCGTGGTAGAGGATCTGCATACCGAGCGCGGCGCAGCGGCGCGCGATCTGCTCGCCCACGTCTCTAAAGCCCACGAGGCCCAGCACTTGACCGCGGAGATTGCGCGGGCGCAGCGCTTCGCGAGGGGTTGGTTGCGTCGCAAGCGGTAACGTTGATGCCAACGATATACAATAGGGTAGAGCGCGGAAGGTAGAGATGATTTGCGCCGTGGCGAAGTCGGCTGTAGCCTCCGCGGCTGCGAGACCGGCGTCGTAGTAAACGACTCCTGTGGATGAGCACGCGAGGTGTTAGTGAGTGGGTTAATTCGTCAAGGAAAATTATCGAAATAGATCGAGTATCCTCCCTAGGACTCAGCCGGTGCAGACTGGGTCGCCGTTATCACGCGTGATATTCTCCCCGTGGGAGGCGTGAAAAGGAAAAGGGGTTAAGGGCTGGGCTTGACGAGCGCGGACTGACCTTTCTCTCCAAGTGCTTTCACATCGGTCGGGCTTTCAGACTCGGTACTTGCGAATACGCGCACGCTGTCCGGGAGCAGGGCGATGAGCTCGGCGTCCCAGTTCCCCATCTCGCCGCCCGTGCTCCGGGAGAGGCGTACGACGGCGGCGAAGTAGCCCCATTTCTTCGTGCGCAGAGCGGTTGTGAAGGCGAGACGGGTGCGCTCTTCGGCGCTCGGGCGCACAATCTCGAAGTGAGAGATAAACTCGGCGTGTGTTTCCGTGTTGTGCTGTACTGTGTCGCCAAGGAGGAGGACAAGTGGCTTGGAGGGCGGTGTGTGGAGGGGTACGTTGAGAGATGGGGCGCGGGAGTGAGGTTGGGAATGCGAGTGGGAGAGGGAATGAGAATGAGAATGCGAATGTGAGTGAGATTGGTTCCAGTGCAGTATCCTCGTCGTGATCGGGGAGGATGATGTTGGCAGCGGTGGTGCGGGGGACGAGGACCGCGTTGGCGGTGCCGTCGGCATGGGGGTGTTGGTAGGTTCGGCCATGTTGCTGCCGGACAGGATGGTTGATGTGGGTTATGGAGAAGAGGTCGGCGAGATCATGACGATGACAATGACATATATGTAATACGAGTGAGGACAAGTCGTCACCTACGTATAAGTAAGGTAAGGTAGAGGGTAGAGGCAAAGTCGACGAGAGGGAGATGAATGCCAGGTGGGTAGGTGGTAGATACATAGTAGGTCGGTAGGGCACTGTACCGATATACAGCAGGTACCGCGCAGGAGTAGGGGTTGGGGTTAGGTACCCAGGTGTGGTACCCCGGGCACTTACAGTGGTAGTGAAGCTATCGTATCAGCTATCGTCGATACATCATCGGTACAGCGACACCCGCGCCAGCTCAGGTACCTGTCTCGGCCCAGCCGTGATACCTGCTGGAATCTTGGTGGGGTTGAGGGGAGCGACCCACGGGGGCGGTAAGAGGTTTCACTCGGGTACGTACTTTGTTAGCGGGGATGATCTAGATGGGATTGGGCCGGGCCACTGATCTGGCCATGGTTATGCATTTGTCGTGTACATGATACCTGCCTAACTTGATATAATACTGCTTACATGCACATACCAGCGTGGTAACGTATGCACCTACCTGCATAAGTCCTTTTAACCGGGCACCCAATTGAGCTCCGCTCCGGCCGTTGCTGATTTCTTTGACTGCCTGTCTGTCAAGATTGTTCGTCACTGTTTTCCCCAAGTGACCGCGTTCCTTTGGAAATGAGAAATGCACAACCTCTCTATCCACGTTGCTCTATCTCGGCTGCCTGTGCCAGAACGCATCGTTTCCACCACCTGCACAACCCTTTGGGCTCTTTCAGCTCGCCCACAGCAACGCCTCCTGTTCTAGAAGGGCAATAGCCAACTGCCCGTCCCCTGGTACACGTCCCCAACCATAGGTATGGCTATAGCCATCGTGCTGGTCTTGATGAGGTCGCCACCGGAACAGGATTACCGCGGGATAATGCAGCCAGTCCACGTCCGGCTTGCTCAAAAAGGCAAGCTGAACTTCACCGTTACATCATCACATGCGCATGCACGCGCTGCCACAAATCATCACGTCGTCTACCTCCTCAAGGTCGATGGCACCGTGTCACGCCGTCTTGGTGTTTGATATAAAGGAGCCACCCCTTTCTCATGAAAGGAAAATAGATGTTCGCCCGGCTAGAGACGAGACTGGGACCAGATGGGGTAGAAGTATCTACCCGTAGATTGTTCCAGCGAATCAACTCGGTGATGCCATCCCCGCAACCGCCAGATACAGACGTAAAATGGTGAACGCCCAACACGCGCACGTCTCTTGGTGCCGTGGAAAGCGCCGGACCCGAGTTGCTAAAGGAATGCTATCTATAGGCGGCCTCAGATTCTAGGCAAACACGAGAGAAACTTTACTATCATGTGCTAACCAGACTACAGTGTCACTGTGATGAAAAACACTAGGGGGGTTTGTATCAGTGATTATCTTTTTCTTTTTTTTTCCTTTTTTTCGGTAACTATGCAATACTTAAGCGGTTAAAAATTTTCGACAGGATGCTCAGGAATTTATTGCCTTGTAAGCGCTTACGGCTCTTTAACTGCAAATGAACTATCAATTAACGGTTTAATGTGTCCAGCAGGCCCTGGCCTCGTCTTCTTCTACTTCGGTGACCCATCTTTTGATCATTTCCTCGGCATCCTCTGGCTCGTTTGCGCTTATGAATGCGAGTTCCTCCGGTACTGCAGGAATTGGCTCGGCATTCCTGGGTGTCTCAACTTCGCGTCCAAGTGTACAGGTTGAGGATGGCGTCGTATAGTCTATCGTCGTGCTACCATCGTCAGCTATCTCATGAGTACACACCTCCCACGTGGATATATCCTCGGCATATGCTGAATCGGAGCAATTTTGGGGGGTGGGGGTTTGATCCAAGCAGGAATCGGTGGGCGTTGTGGCCGTAGTCACCACCCACGGATCTCCCAACCACCCGTCCACGGACGACTTCTTCGTAACACCCTTATTGACGGGAGTAAAAGCAGATGTGTATGCTTTGGGGGTTGGTACCTGTTCTTCGTAAGGCTGGGTGAACACTGTGTTCGTGAACATATTATTCTGAAATCCCAACTGTGTGTCTACAGAGGGCTGGCTCGTAATGCCCAAATCGCCGAAGGCGGCGGCGGCCGTCTGGATTTCGCGAGCGCGGTTCTGTTCTCTGCAAAACTCGTCAATCATTGTATGTGTGATCGTTATTTCAGGAGATGCCGACTGTCCGTCTACAGGAAGCCGACCCAGAAAGTCCTCAGTACCGAAACCTGCGGCTGTGCTCACCCCGTTAGCCAGGGCATATCCTCCGTAAAAGTCGGTAGGAAGTGTGCTTGAGAACATCGTACCCGGATATACTGATTGTCCGTCTACAGATTGCTGGCTCACAATGTCACCATCGCCGAAAGTGAGTGTGTTGGAATAGGCCTGCGCCGGTTCTCCGTGGGACTCAGTGAGCGCTATGTCTGTGAACACCTCATCGAGATATGTCGGCTGTCCATCTGTAAGGAGCTGGTTCGTAATGCCCCCATCGAAGCCAAAAGCGTTCTGGTAGGTTCCGCCAGTCAGGGCCTGGTCTCCGTAAAGACCATCGGTGAGCATTCTATCGGTGGATGCTGTATCCTGATATGTCATTTCTCCCCCGTCAAAAGGTTGGCTTATCAACTCCCTACCCCTGATATCCGTATTAAGACACGTATTAGCGGAGGATCGTCTGCAAACCCATTCATAGTCACATATGCAAGTGCAGAACACTTGTGAAAAGACCGGCGCCTTGCACGTAGGGCAGAACTGTGCCTTTGTGAAACACATTGTGAGCACGTACTTACGTTTTTCAGTTCTTCAAGATAAAAGGTTGAACTGCGCTGGAATGACTGAGGGCCGCGTGATGAGTTCGTGTAGTGGCTGTATGGAACAAGCTGGTCAGAAACGTGTGTGTGAGGATGTGAGGATGAAGTAAAACCTGTTCCGCTACGATACGCGAGACCATATATAGTCTTTGGCCTCGATCTCTATTTTGACTTCGCATTGCTACACGGCTTGGCCTGTTCTATGCTCTTTCTTTATTCATCATCTACGGTCAAAGAGCTATGAAAGTGAGCTGAAAGGATCTCTGTACCGCCCTTTCTGCAAAGCAATTGATAAACCCTTTATATCCATGTGTGCAACAAGGACAGTGAAATATGACAATGCCATTATCTCTCATTTGTCTCGGCCATCGAGTTGATACGCTCTGTTTGCTAACAGCGGCGATTGTTCTATCATACATTGCTCGTCGAGCATCATTCTTTGGCCCTGATGCGACGCACATTCACGTGCGCCGGCTTGGAGCGCTCTATTGGCAGGGCCGGAATAGATCTCGCATCATCATTTCCAAGCGACCTGGTTTGTCAGGAGGGAATGGAATTCAGATCGTTCAATTTAAATGTCGCAGCACGAAAAGGTTACCGAATGGGTAAAAGGTTGATCATAGTAAGCCGCCCCCCGTTTTTCCCCGGGGGAGGCCCCCAATCGTTACGACTCCATGCCTATCGTCGACGAATTGCCCTCCAGTATTACACTTAGATATAGCACTACCGAAGGACCTCACAGCATCGAAGATAAAGCCGCGCCACGTGGACCGCGATCACTGGCTACGCAAAGACGGTTCGACTAGGGACGTCGAAAGTAGGTTCGGTACACGGTACCCACAGACGAGAGGATTGCGGATGGGCTCACGCAGGCCTTACCTGCAGCGAAACGGGCTGGGATCCTAACCCAAGTTGGGCTGGTCGACGAGAATGTGACAGATCAGATCCTCGAAAGAGGGGGTTGGGGCCGACAGGGTTGGAGTCGAAGGGATCGATGACGTAGAAGCTATCGACGAAGGATCGCTGGGGGGACGGACTTCTGTCTCCCTGTCGTGGCCAGTGGTTGTGTATATCCACGTGGCGCATGGCCTGTAAGGCCGCGACGTTCTTGTTCGGCCGTAGTCTGCGGGATATTGCACTACTAGGGGGCAATTCGTTGATCGTCTAGGATGACACCCCCTTTACCAATCAGCCGGTTGATGAGCACCGCTTGCTTGGCCCCTTGGGCGTGAACGAGCAGTTCCGTCCCGGTAGTTGATGTTGAAATAGTACCCTGCTTACTCGCCCTAACCCATTATGGCCCCGAATAGTTGCCATCACGTGTGCCAGGGAACCCTTCCGGTCGATAGCGCTGTCAGCAGTGAACGGGTCTCTGGCGAACATGTCTCTGGCGAGCGTGAAGCCGTCTTCTCGTCGGAACTCGGGCGCGTGACTTTGGGCTTGAAGTACAGTCTGTAGCCGAGGATTGGATTAGTCTCGTCATGCTTGTCGACGCCCGTCTATGGCTCGCTTCGCATCAAATACAGCCTTTCCCCCCGCGATGTCGTGTCGGGTGTTGCACAGATATCGTACCTAACGTCGTACTGATGGAGCAGATTGGGATTTTCCCTGGAGACGCTGACAAAGAGCGACAAACCAGAGCGAGCCCAGCCCACCTAATGACGGGGATTCACCACTTTGGTTAGACCCCACGATCCCCAGGGCTAGGAACTCCGCATCCATGCAGGGCCATTATTGCCACAAATCGCGACATTTCCAATCTCGCCTCCTGTTTTTTCCCGCCTCTGTATCTTCCCTCTTCATACCATACAAGGCGATCGTTCAAGGTGCCGTGCCGATTGTCTTAATATCCATAGTCACCGAAGCGAAATTATCATTTTCGAGAGACTCCGACCCCTTCCCCACGCCTGGTTTATCCCTGAAATCGGGCCGGGCCCCCCTCATGATCATCCGTAGATAAGTCCTCGTGTCTTCAGTTGTCCGGAAAAATGCCTCTCGCGTGTGGCTAGTTCCGAAAAGGGGCTTCCGACATCGTGCTTACTGACATGAAGAGCCACTGAGGGGACGCGCCGCTGAGATGCGCGCCACTAACAAGACGATCCGAACACGATTCTAGACAGCTGGCAAGACATTTCGAACAATACGTGCGAGTTACAGGACATATACAGGTCATAGCGGTAAGGGAAGGGAGAAGCTAGGCACATCTATACCTATTCCGTAACGCGCGCTGCGATGTTGGGAAGCGGGAAATTTGAAATGTCGCGGATTGTGGCAACGACCCTCCATCATGGATGACCGTCTGACTGGGCGCCCAATCCGCGTCGCCGAACTGCACCGCTGGCCACATCTGCCGTTTGGATTTCTGGCATCTCGGAGGCCCGTCTAACCAGAGCGTTCACAGAACTAAAGAGTGGTCCAAAACATGACACGTTCATGGAGTAAGCAACTCTGACTATTCCGTACAAGCGGTATAACGTGTTTGCCCTATGGCTAAGCCAACCACACTGCTCGGCCACTCCACCCGTTATCAGAGGCCGGTCTTCCTGTTGACTTGTCTGGGAGGGTACGGTGGCCGGGCAGTATGGTTGACAGGCCAGCCATGGGCTCCTATCGTTGTTCCGACGGGATGGATATTCTTCCCGATTAGCTAAAATCCGCCGGGTATCTATTACATACTACACAGTAATGCCGGCTGCTGGAGGTGAATGCTCCACGCGGGCTACGAACATCGAGATATACTAATGACCGCCACTGCGCAACGACGACTCATAGCTCGGAGGGGTAAAAGGTTAGTTAACCGAAGGGGCCCCCAATTGGTAGTGCTACACTCTAGCAAGCTCACAGGAGTGGCCTCGAGCATCATAAGGCGAGATATCGATCGTGATTGTTCACCAATCACCACTGTGACTGTATGGAACCCAAGCGGAGTCATGGGCTTATTAGCTCCTTAGGCTGAATACCTAATATTATGGATTCATTTCACAACGCCTCGGAGGGTGACTCCCAGACAAACACACCCTAGTCACCACGATGCGATCATGGTCATATTTAAACCAGCCTATCACCGGGAACGTCTGCCTTCTCGGGGACCCCCGAGAAATCTATATAAGAGCTCCAAATCCGGGAAGCCGTCGCTGCCATACCAGCACACCCACAACCGCCCCCCCCCTTTCCCACGAACAGCGAGAAAGGGCCACGTCCCAAAATGTCGTCAGGAGTCAGATTTACCCCCACAATTCCCAAGAGTGGGAAGATCTACCTTGCCGTAAGCTGGCGAGACTTCGAGGACCGAAACACCGTAGTAAGCACTGCTTCCCCATCACCGCCGGCGCAGATCCAAGGGAGGATCCTAATCAAACAAAGGACACGAGCATAATCGCCACGACGAGGCCCCCCGACGGCGCCGTCAAGCCGGAGGGCGGGTTAGAGTACTACCACGAATGGAAGGCGGTCAACGCCAGCGAGAACCAGGGCCCCGCGGACTGGGAGCTGCACACCGAGTCCGGGTGGCTGGGCTTCAAGTCGAGGCTGGCGCTGATACTGGAGCTGGGGCCGGTCGAGCACGCGGATCCGTACTCCGTTCTTGACACCGCTGTTTGGGGCGCGCTGGATCACGAGCAGGACGAGCCTAGCCATCGCTCGTTCATCGAGCGCGTGCTGGAGAGCATCGTTGCGCTGGCGGATGATCCCGAGACGAGGGTTTCAATCTCGGATGCCTCGAAGCTGACGCTTCGGGAACAGGCTGGTGAGTTTTATTTCCCTGGGGAATTTACATGAGTGAATATATCCGCGCGTGAGAGAGAGAGAGAGAGAGACGAGAAAGAAAGAAAGAGCAAAACGGGGTTTTTTCACCGTTACTAACAGTTCGCAGGCGAGGTAGTAAGCTTCGCAGAGATCCTATCAAGGAACATCCACGTTTCGAACGAGGGCGAGGTGACGCCGGACTGGGTGAGAACCCTATTAGTCTTCGGCCTCGACAGCGAGTAAACGAAATGGACCCGCGCCCTTGTATACAAAAAAAAGAAGAATATCCCCACGGAAGGGCATAGCATAGCTTAGATAGTGATATCCCGACGACGAGTACCGCGGCCGCGTTACCGCGGCACCCGTATGTATCCGCCTCATGCGAAGTGAGGCATAAAGAAAGCACCAAGTCAGAACAATACAAGTACCATGATACCCCGTGGGTGACTATTAGCAGATTCTAGAGAATTAATGTACGTAGTAGAAAGGCGTATCAAATACAGAGCCCGGCTCAGTAATCACGACATAGCCTTTCCCCAACGAATTATAAACGTCCCAAATACCCCCCTATTCTCTTCCCCTCCCCAGTATCCACATAAAACTAAACCTCAATCCCCGAATCCCGCGTCTCAGGGCTCCGTATAGGCCGCGAGAAATTCGACGGGTTCCGCCTCAACTCCTCCGACCCCCGCACCCGCGCCGCCGCATCCGGCTTCTTTACCCCGTCCGCCACGAACGCCGGGTTCGGCACAACCTTAATAGACTGGCGCACGGCGATCTCGGGCGCCGCGGCGTACCGCACTGTCGAAAGGTTCGAGCGCCCCAAACTACGCGCGCGCCGACCGTTATACGGCCCCGCGCACGTCGCGGGCTCCGCAGGCGGCTGTGATATTTTTGGCGCGGGCGGTGACGGCTCGATGCTTGATGATATGCTCGACGACGCGTGAGCGTCCATGGAATTTCTCGACATGCGCGATGCGCCCCTGCCATCGTCCCATTCCGCGCGCCACCCGCCGGGGTAGTACGTCTGCTGCGGCAACGGTATCGGCGGAACCGGCGGGGGTTCTACCGCCGCGGTGTCATCTGGAACTACGGGCTCCGGGACACCAGCGCTTTCAGGCTCCGGCGGCGCTGAGACCTTCTCGTCCTCTCTCGGCGCGCCCAGTCTGAATATCTCCTCCGTCGGCAGCGTGAGCACGGAGCCGCACTCGCTCTGCTTCCGCTGGAGCATGGAGGCGCGGCGGGAGACGCTCACGTCTGCGACGAGGTCATCGTCGAAGTCGCGCACGCGGTATGTCAGGAACGATTCTTTCGATATCGCCGCCGTGGCGAACGGCGTGGAGTTCCGCTCGATCGTGATGGAGATGATGAGAAACGGGGGTATGGCGCTGGTGCAGAGCATCAGGTTCACGACCGATACTCTCCCCGAGAGCCCGTGGAAGCGTACCGTCTTGGCCATCAAGACCGCCGTCGCTACGAGCGCGGCGATCCATGTGACGATGCCGATTCTCGCCACCAGTAACGCGCTTGCGTGCAAGTAATGACCATACTGTTGCGGGGGGCCCATGCCTTCCCTCCGGTAGTCTTTCCGCGCCCCTCGGATGTGCAGGCAGATGTAAAGTAGCGAGAGGATCCCGGAGAAAAAGACTAGATCCCGCGGGAGGGAGATGGCCTTTTCTATCTCGGCTGCCTTGACCATCAGCGCCACTGCTAATGGGATGCTGGTGGCGGACGTCAGGAAGAGCACGATGAGTGCTGCTAGAATGATGGAGGGCAGCTTTCGTCTTCTTAGTTCGCTGTTGTATTGTTCGAGGGATGTGTAGAGCTGTGCTTGCGCTTCGCTGAGCGGGTTGGACTCGGGTACGATGTACTCGTCGCGAGCCATGGTTGAGCTCAGTGTTAGCGGGACCAGCCGGCGATTTGACGAAGACGGAAGACTGAAGTGCTATATGAGAAGGGCTTCGTGAGATAGAACTTCGAAGCTGCCTGTGGTGTATTCGATACGATTGTAGATTGACGATAGGATGGGAAGATGACAGCGAAATATGTCCAGCAGAAAGGAAGCGAAGAAAATCCAGTAGTTAAGCAAATAGAGGCTTTATCACATGGCTACCTATTCATCCTCCAAGAAATAGAGTGGCCGGGTGTGACTGGTGAAGGCATACGTCCAGGTTAGCCATACCGTGGAATGGGCCACACACCAAAGGAGGCGGGTTTGCTCCGGTATATGCTCATTTTGAATCCCCGTGTGCGGTGTGTTACAAACCGGAACTCGGCCGGGGTTCGTCGCAAACATGACGGACTCGAGTGATTAGGCTTTGAATACTCCGGAGAGTCGCATGGAAAGGTGTGGGTGGCTGAAGCTATTCCAGAGGTTTCAGTATAGTGTCCGGATCGGGTTGCGTAGATAACGGGGGCGGTACATTCCAGCATAAAGTAGAGCGACTACCAGCCTCACCCGGTTTCCAAAGCCGGGTGTGGCTGATGTAAAATGGTAGGTTGAAGAGCGAAGCAATCGAGGCACTGGAATGCTGGAGGCTGGTTACCCATGAGACATCGTAACTATTGTCTATGTTTCACCAGTCAGCTCCTCATCGACACAAAATGGTTTTCAAAGAGACGGGAAACTTACCTGAGTCGATGAGTGGTCCGTCGCCAGTCAATTATCCTGGTAGTTCAGAAAGGGGTCTGTTGTTAACATCTTGCTGTAATAAGGCCTAACACATATATAGGAGCACTGCGCACAACAAACAAAATGGAGGCTCATATAACGAATCTGGTTTTGTTGTAGACCATATGGATCTGCTGCCGAAATCGCGAGTGCAGAAAAACCCCAACAATGTAATGAAACAGTTACCCAACTAACGCCAACGTCCTTTTCAACGCTATCCAATAACTGGTACCTAATGCTGGTTTATACTCTCGCTCCTGACTCCAAATGCCCCTGATACATAAGGGACCCAACAAGAATATGTATTTATATATGGGATAGGGATACATAAACTCGCCTATCGAAGCATGTACGACATGTCTGGTATATTTCGCAAGATATTTTGTACAATGAGATTATCTTTGCTTTCGCTTCTCGGCAAATTTGCCGGGCTGGCGGCCGTAGCGGTGCCCACCGTGAGGGCGGTTGTGGGTAAGGTATTGCTATCTGGGGCTTCACAGGCCATGATATTTCTGTCGGGCGTTTGCAATCCGCCTATGGATCCTCGATTCCTTTTTGGGGAGAAATCTGAGCTACGCGGTGGCGTATCCTCGAGAGTTGTGAAATAGGCTGGCGGTTGAGAAATGTGTCCTATAGGCAACCCTGTCTCTTCCTTCAGCTTTTCAAGTACCGGCATGTCCGAAGATGGTCGTGTATCTGATGATGATGGTTGCGCTATTATAGGGATAGATGGTTTCAAACCCACAGATGTCGCAGTATCAGGCAGCGCTGATGAGGATCGAAATGCTGGCCCCTCATTCTCAGTGGGGGTCTCATAAAGGGTATGAGCACTGATACTTGACTGGATATGCTTCCTGGTATGTGGAGAAGAAACCATTTCACCCCAGTCGTCCTCGTCATCTGTGGACGTCGTTTGGACGGGTATTGGCTGATGTGGTAAGACCGGCGCGAGATCGGACTCAGGTGTGGGGGTTGGGCGTTGGCTAATATACTTAGGGGGCTGGGTTGCAGGAGAGATTTGACTGAGTTTGGGCTCCTGATTGCTGCCGAAGCTAGGAATTGGTGTAATCGATGAGTCGGTGGATGGTAGCTTCGCGGAAAGTGTAATGCCAGTTGAATTCCTATATGGGCGCTCGTCTAGGAATGGACGATTTGTCATCTCATTACTTACTGGGGTGGATGTTGTTCGTGTATGCTTCGTTACCGACTTCCTACGTCGAAAGACTTCATTCAATTCCACAGGAGCAGCATCGGAGTCCCAGTCAAAGAAGCCCGTTCGCTTAGTGCCTCCGAAAATGGCCTTCCCGGCATATAAATCTTCCTCCATCCACCGTCGAGTAATCTTAATGACATCGCTGTGTAATTGCGACGTCGGCCAGAGTACTCTATGATAGTTTTCGTCATCCCCGGAATTGTGCTTTCGCATAGACCCATAACGAGAGATGCGATACCACGCTTTGCGTTCCGATATAGTCGTAAAACTGTCGCTGATATGGCCAGATGGTACGTCCCAGGCCCCCATGGCATCATCTCCAAGAGAATCAGTAAGGCCGGGGAATAATTCGTCCACCAGCGCCAAGTTTGTGTCAAAAGTTGTGCCAGTGAATTTATTGACAATATTTCGGGATTGGACCGGTGGTGTTTCAGTCACGGTCCCGTGATCTCCTACGTCCTGATGTTTCCACTGCCTGGTGAAGGCGTCTTTGAGCTCTGCCTTGGGTGTCGATGATAATTCCGAAGAGCGGGTGCCGCTAGACGGCCCGGCAACTATGTCACCGTCGACTGATGCGTCTTCCCCTGCTATACCTCTGTATTCGGTGTCGCTCGTCCCAGATGACCTTTCACGGCTTTGCGCCCGCGGTATTTCCAGTGAGCCAAGAGTTGGCGACTCTTTAGATGCGAGTTTAGTTATGCCGCCGTATATATCTACCAACCCCTGTACCTTCTCCGAAATGCCCTGCGATTTGTTATGCGGCCGCCCCCCTCGGTCCTCATCGATAGACGTAATCGGGGAATCCTGCCACTCAGGCCCGTCTCGGCTATCAAGAGTGAACGTTGACGACGGAGGGGATGGAAGCTGGCGGATTCCTAGGCCTGGGTTGGAATTGATACTGTCGTGTTTATCGTCTAAATCACGAACAGTCTTTAAGGACTCGCGGCCCCCAATTGCCGTAGCCCCATTGGAGGTGTTTCTTTCGACTGAAGGTATTTGGTTTATTAAACCCTCTTTGGTATCGCTTTTCGCAATTGTTTCGGATAGTCGGAAAGCTTCTTCAACTGACCTGGTCTCAGCTGTCGGGGTATCGTTCGCGCTTAGGTATAGAGGCTTCGGCAGATCGATATTTAGCTTCTTCGTAGATGATTCGGCGGCCCACGGATCAGGAGATCGATTTCGAAATACCGAAGGCGTTCGCGATCGACTCTTTGGTGTTAATACCGAGGAGGCCGCGGCACTCTCGCGCCGGGGCAGGGGACTCTTTCTACCGGAGGCATTGAGACTAGGGCTCAGACGGGGCAATTGTGCACCCGTTTCCGCCCAGACACCCCAATCGCTCTGATTATCCGTACCATCTGCTCGGTCAGTAGCAGCCCATATGCCGAGGCTATCATCACTGTCGTTTCTTGACCAAGTTGGCTGGGCCGACAAACTGGTCGCATTGCTGAAGAAGGCCTTAGGTGGGGGGCTTAGAAAGACATCGGCTTGAGACGATGGAAGGGATTCATTGTCGGGGGGTGTATCGGTGGACGCCCAAGGCGAGCCCCAAGGATCCTCCATGTCTCCCTCTGATCACTTTCATCATTGAACACGGCAAGCAGCTGCTTAGCTACTCTCGAGGCACCAGGATGGGTGGCGCAACGGGGACGTTATGTCAACCTACCGGCAAACGAGGCTGCATTATTACAGAAGGTACTTCGGAGGCAGCTCTAGTAATAGAGAAATTGAGACTTCAAAGCCCTTTCTTTAGAATCAAGTAAGCCGTATATGCCTATGGTTGGCGTTAATTAGAAGAGCGAGAATTGTCTAGATGTAGCATCCAGGGGCGAAGCGTCGGATTGAAATGAGATAACAAAGTACAAATTGCAGATGTCCATTGTAGGGGACTAACGGGATGTTATCCGTCCATAGTGCGTGCATAACTGATGTGCACCGTAACTAAGCCGGGCGCCGCCTGGGCAGTGGGCATAGCGGGTGGGGTAGGCCGAAGGGTAGCGTCGTGGTCAGATATCTCGGCCGACTGCACGGCTCGGCCACTCAGCCCAACCAAGCACATCGACGCAGCGACCATAGGCGAATGGCACTCCTGGACGGCCGAGCAATACGATAGGCCGACTATCTAGGGACTGGAGGAACCCCACGTCATGTGGGGTGCCTATTATCTGAGCAACCCTACCCATTATAAGTAAGCCGCATAGCTTGGTAGAGGGGTTGTCAAGATACCTGGTACCTAATACCATTTCCTGCTGATAAATACACCTCAAGTAAAAGAACTCGGAGGCCCCCTCCCGCCGGGGGCAAAAAAGCCCTTGTTTTCAATAGGTCAGTCTGGCAGGTTAGCATACAGGTTGGGGGCCAGTAAAACTA
>MU279891.1:0-63007 GCA_022385655.1 Xylaria intraflava | reverse complement strand
GTTATACTCTGTAGGAGAGCCTGGTATGCCTCTTCTGAGATCTTCAGTAGGTCGTCCTTGAATTCGTTCAGGTCACCGCTGAAGAACGATTCTTCGTCGAAATCCACGTCTCGGGTGACTATAACCTTGTTTTCCCTGGGGAGCCAGATTCGGTAGGTATTGGATGACTGGTATCCTACTAAATAGCCTATCCATGCATTCGGGTTTAGCTTCTTCCGCCGCTCCTTCTTTTGCTTAGCTGCGGAAGTCATGGCGTAGGCTCGGCACCCGTAGGCACGGAGGTGCCCGATAAAAGGGGTCCGGTTGTAGCCGACTACTCCCCTAAGGTTATCGAAGTAGGAGTGGAACTTCTCATACGGGGCTCTCCACTGGTTGACCCTTCTGGGGGTCCGGTTGTATAGATAGACTGCGGTCTTCACAATTTCTACCCACAGGAAAGGCGGTAGCCTGCTCCCGTTTCTCATGGCTCTGGCCTTCATCTTCATAACACCTCCTGCCCGCTCTGCACCGCCGTTTAGGTCTTGGGTGTGAGGTGGGGCGATTTCTAACTTGATGCCGAAAGTGCTGTGGAGAGCGGCGGAAAGTCGGGAGGTCTCGTCCACGCTGCCGGCTAATTCTCCATCACACTCAATTATCTGAACGTTCGTTTTGTAGTGGAGCTGGAGATGCCGGATACAGTCGGAGAGAGCGGCGAGAATGGTATCCGAGCGTTTATTATCGAAGTAGTAGTCCCAGGTGTATCCAGAGTATCGGTCCGTTACTAGCATCATTCGCCATATTCGGCCGTCCCCTGGATTATCATATTCGTAGAAATCTACGGCTAAGCGAGCCCCGGCCTCGGTGACTTCCGCTCTCGCGTCTCGAAGAATTCGGCGGTGAGCCTTGGATTCGCTGCATGCCACGCAATCCCTGGTCCGTATATCGTCATCTGGGCCCGGCCTGAACCTGGCTCCTTCCGTATGATTCAGAAGGCGTTTCAGGGGCTCCGGCCCGATATGCCCGAGGCGTTGGTGCCACCTGTACATGGTTGCCTTGGATCTTGGGCGGCCGGTATAGCTATTCAGTAGATTCCTCCGGACGTAGAATGCGTGTGTGGAGAGCCGGGGAGGGAGGTATTCCAACACGAATTGTCCGTGCATGCTTGAAAGCTGACATAGGGGCTCCCCCCACCTCCGGCGCAGCCAGTTGGACTGGGGACGATTCTCCCAGTAGATGCCCTGTTTATTCAGCATTTGCAAGGAGATTAGATTAGTGGCCATATCAGGGCAGAAGGCAACATTTTGGAGCCGGATTGTTATGGGTCCCCGCTCTCCTCTCCCTTTCACGTCCACCTGTCCGTATCCGTATATTCGGATGAAGCTGTCTCCGGCTAGGATCACGTCTTCAGGGCTCGCGTCCCTCATATTGTGAAACCTTTCGGCGGTGTTGAAGATGTGCATACCGGAGCCCGAGTCCACGATTGCGCAGTTCTTTAAGGGATATTCCTTCACCTGCTTTTTGCTCGTCACAAAGGAGCCCCCCACCACCGAAACGGGGGGTTTTACAAGTCATTTTTCGTTGTTATCTTCGGCGTTTCCGTCGAAACGGACCCGCTTTCCTTTTCGCCGCTCCCGGGCGGCCTTGACTGCTGCCATAACTTCTCGTATTTCGGCCATTCGCGTATGGGCCAGTTTCTCGATTTGTTCATTCAGCTTCCAGGAGGTGTTTCGCAGCTCCGGGAAGACGTACCAGCACCGGTCGATGGAGTGTCTCCCATAGCACACTATACAGTCAGTGTGATTGGGGTTCTCCTGTTCGGCTTCCGTACGAGTCTCCGCCCTAGGGCGCTTGGAGGCTCCCCTTTGGGGTTTGGGAGACCCCTTCCCTTGGTTGCTGGCTCCCTTCTTCTTCGAGCTATCCGCCCGACCGCGGGGTTTTCGTTGACGGCCTCCTTTAGGAGCCTCATCCTCGGTGTCCGAGGCTCGGTAATCCGACTCTCCTCCACTGCCCGGGGGCTGAAGGGTATTGAAGGCACCCCCTCGGACCACCCGATTGGAGCTCGATGATTTGTTCACGTTCAGTACGGCGGCCTCCTGGCGCAGCTCAGTAGCTATGGTCCGGTAGTCCAGAGTGTTGTTGGCGATAGCCATGCTGTGGTTTGTCCGGAAAGCCGTGGCCCAGCTTGGATGAGAGCTTCGGAGTGCCCGATCTAGGTCGGTGACCAACTTGAATGGTTCCGTCACTTCCGCACCAGCGTTGTGAGCTTTCGTGATTCGTTGTAACCACTCATCTGACCACTTCGCCAGGTTCGGAATCCGTTTCCCGGAGGACTTAGTGATGAACGCTTCATATTCGTTCTTGTATTGGAATTTCTGGGCTCTCTGAGTGATTTCGCCCAGCGTTCGTAGGTTATCGTACCACTGGTCAATCGTCTGGTCCATTGGGAGATGGGTAAGACGGTATTCGGGGCTCACGGTCTTTCTCATCCACTGGGAGACCTCCGAAACGTCTTTCTGTAGCTCCCGGTGTTTCCTCCGGAGGCCTTCATAGTGCTGCTCGAACTGGCCGTACTGGACTCGCCCAGCATCAGTCAATTCCAGGAAGGTCGCTCGCTCCCAATCCTGAACGTTGCTGCGGAGCGGGAAAGCGCCTATCTTGAGTGGTGGTGGCAGTACAGGCCATGGTTCCCTCTCCGGACCGGGCATCAGGTGCTTCCACAGATTCTTGCTCCGAGCCACAGCTCCGAAGTCCTGTTCCCACAGGTGAAAGTCATCTGGAGAGTTGAACGTCACTCCGGACTCGGGGGAGCTCGTTTTCGACATTTTGGAGGTGTGGGAGCGTGGAATATCGGGATGCCGGCTGGCTGCATACGATAGAATATGGGATTAAGATGAGACTCTTAATTGTTGGATTTACAGGGTCACGATAGTACTGTTGGAGTTGTATGACTGTATTGAAAAGGACTGCCAGGAGAATTCCTGGAAATTCGGTGAAGGGGGAGCCCTAACTACCCTTTCCGCAGTAGGTCGATTACATAATACACTATTAAGGTAGAATACCCGCGCCACTGACTCAATTAGCGCACCTATAGCGGTTAGAGCGGTAATCTATTGATTCGGGGCTCTCCAATCACACTGCGCCGTCTACCTCCTGTTTGTGTGTCCTATGCCGGAACGGGTTAATCATGCTCCGCTATTTAGGCCCGAATTCCAACACATTTTGCTTGGGTTTGGCCTACCTATAACATACATGGATGGGTATATTAGAGGGCGTAATCCCAACGCGGTCGCAGGTATGTGCCCCGCTCGCTACTCATGATCAGTGAAGCCAAGCAAGCCGGCGCCGAGCCCTTTGCCAGCCGGGAAAGCCTGCGCGCCGATAGTAGGGTTACCGGTATATCAGATATCGTGCTTGTGTTAGGTAAGGATCTTCGCAGTGACGGAGGGCGCGCGTCAAGGAGCTCCCCAGTGTACATCGCACATACAGTAGGTGATTCCCGCCTGTCTACTGTATGTCTCGTGTGCTGATAACTCTGAATGGCGGGCGGATCATGCCGGGATTTTCGTAGTGTGGTGTACGGCGCAATTCTCGGCTCGGTTAGTACCACGGGTAGGCAATGTGGAGCGTTACGGGACGGGTATGCGATGGGCATTCATTACAGATCCTGGCATGTAAATACGGATTGCCGGTAGGATGTAATACTAGGCGGGCGGGCTATACCGCAACTGAAGGCTTTGCCGGTGAGGTAATTTCAGCATATGAGCTGAAAGTCACGTACTAAAAGTCCCTTACGTATAGTATTCGTACGCGTACGAAATAAGCATTTGCACATTCGTCCCGCTAGCATGACTTGAACGATTAATCGAGACTGCCGTGGCCCTGTGGAATGGGTATGGGGTTATACTCGGGCTCTCAGAGGTTGTCGGACTATAAATAGGGAAACCTTAGTGTGTGCCCGGCCGTCCGGATGGCGGTTTCAACTTTGAAGGGCGTCGAAGCGCACAATATGAGGTCAGGTACGCGATCCAGATTGACAACATTAACACATACCTTAACGCACATGGCTTGTTAGCGAGATGACCTATAGACAAGGCCCTGATACTATACATGTTCAAAACTTTTCAGGTTTTTTGCCTCCCGCAGAAGGCAACAGGTACGTACCCGCGAAGGACCGGCCAATGACAGACATGAAACGCAGCGCAGAACGGCGCCAGATCGGGGATCTTCGAATGGTGGCAAATCATGGAAGATGATGTCATCAAACCACGGGATTGGTACGGCGGACGTATCTTGTAGAGAAGAATATACCGTACCGTACTTTGAGTGCACATGCTTGCTGCCCGTACGTGCCTGTAATAAGGCGGTTAATAATAATAACCATACAGTCCGTGGAAAGACACGTTGTGTCTCGTCTATGATGAAGAAGCAGGGTCCGCGGCGCATGCAGGTCGCCGGCCAAGCCAGCCACGGTGCCACGGCGACGTAGATGGCCATCCCATCTGGGCAGGTGTGTGTTCCGTATAACTGTATCTACGTCCGTACTGCTAACGGAATATTCAATTACGGATGTGCAGGTACCGTACCTCGCGACCGCCGACTGCTAGCACAGGCCAGACGGCCCAGACCTACTGAGTCAGGGGCCGCTGCGTGTTTCTTCGTTTCGGTGGCCAATAAAGAGCGGGTCGCGGAGTCGAGACGACCGTGTGCGTACGTATTCGCTGCATCTGCGGCCGAGTTAGCGCTGAAGCACGCCAAACCTCCGGCCCTGGCCAGCGGGACGCCACAGTGCACCTACGGCACACGTGCCACTGTACGGAATACCTACTGCGGACTACCGCGTGTCCGTTATCTACCGCGCAAACCACCGGAAATACAACCTGTTGCGAGGTATTTGCGCCATTAAACTACTTCGCCTCGATGAAGCAGTGCACTGTGAAGACCTGCGCTCCCACTGCCTCCCAGTCCCCTCCTTTCAACCAGCATCCCGCTGAATACGACCCACTCCCTTCTCGTAGCCGTGTGTGTGCAAATGCCATGTACCGGCGCTGTCTGGACCTCGACTACGCGCTACCGTCGCTCCTGGCGCCGGTTGCTACTCCAGAGGGGCACTTTATCTAGATAGGTAGAAAAGGGAATGGCCTGCGTGATAACGCTTGAACCGTCTGTTTTACCCGCTCTTCTTTCTTCGCCCGTGAAAACCCATCGCTGTTATATAACACACACGCTCCTTCGCACCCTCGGCGGAGCCCATCCTTTGTCTATGAACTATTAGTCCCTTACCTCTTTCTCCGGTTCGCGGGCCTATTTATCCGGCGCCAGATGCCTCGTCTCTCGCAGTGACATAGCGGATAGCAAGAAGCCCTCTTTTCCCTCTCGGTAGTCGTAGATGCTATCGTTCCATCAGGATGGAAAATACCTTCGACTACCAGGAGCTCAGCGAAAAGAACTCGCCCCCGCCAGCTCACGCCGATCCCGTCCCGGACACCGGCGAGCCGGAAATACGCAATGAAGCGCGATCCGGGAGTGTTTCGGACGCCCATCAGGTCCCGGACTACCATGCTGCCGATACTCGGTACCTGTCGTCAGCCGATTCGCGGCATCAGGCGGCCCGTCTGGCTGACGACCTGACCTTCCTCCAGGCGGAGCGTGCCGTCAGCAACGAGAAAAGCGACATCCGCCACATTCGCTCAAACACAAACGAGACTGTAAGGGAGGACGTCTTCAACCCACCTGTCCAGACCCCTACTATTACTAGTCGAGTACATGAACCCCCCAGTAAGATCAGGAGGGTTTATGAACAGGTCAAACACCTACCGCGCGTCACCAGGTACTTCCTCTACTGTCTGCCTATTGGGATCATTTTGCTGGTCCCAATCTTACTGGGGATCTTCGTAGAGAAGGATTGGCAGGCGGTCATCGGTGGACCCGGTGGTGTTGAGCTCCTGTGGTTTGGAATCTGGCTCGAGGTTGTTTGGCTGTCCCTCTGGGCCGCTAGGATGGTCACATCAGTCATGCCATACCTTCTTGGACTCATCGCTCGAATCACCGGTTCCGGCAATTATTCTAAGTGGAGGGATATCGGGCTCCAAATAGAGCTCCCCCTCAGCCTATTCCTGTGGATGCTCGCCGTCCTTATTTCATTCCTCCCCATTGTGAACAACCACAAGGTCCCCGCGCGAGTCCCAGAAGAGGCTGACACTCCATATCCCTCCATCCAGTGGATCGATGTCGTTAACAAGGTCATCATCGCTCTATTCGTGTTGGCCATCCTGAACTTCGTGGAAAAGATGTTGATCCAATGGATTGCCACTTCTTTCCATATGCGGACCTACTCAAACCGAATCGAGGTGAACAAGCAAAGTATTGCGTAGGTAATTTCGTCTCTTAATGGTGTCGCAATCTTACAAGTAGACAGGTATCTCGTTTATCTATATGAGCACTCGAAGGATAGGCTAGTGTCGGCAGAGGCCGTCATGGGACACACGACTGGTTCGGGTATGCGATCGCCTTTAGGCATGATCGCGACAAATGCGCGCGAGGTCGCTACTAAAATCGGTGATATTACAAACCGTGTGGCTGGTGACTTCACTGGTCGTCAGGTCAAACCACGCAATCATCCGCGCAAGGTGGTGTCCGAGTTGCTACGCACTTCGAATTCGGCCCAGGTTCTGGCACGCCGATTATTTCGTACCTACGCCCAGGATGGCAGCGATGTCCTCACGCCCGCAGACTTGAACCACGCGTTCCCAACCATCGAAGACGCAGAGGCTGCGTTCTCGGTCTTCGACCGTGACCTGAATGGCGATGTCTCTCTCGAAGAACTGGAGGCCTTTGTCGATGAGGTTCACCGCGAGAAGAAGGCGATCGCCGCCTCCGTGAAAGATCTGGATTCGGTAATCACGAAGCTGGATAGAGTTTTCTTCGTCATCATCTTCATAATTGCCGTTATCGTCTTTATCTCCACGATCTCCGCCTCCACCGCGGCCGCCCTAGCTTCGGCTGGTACCGCGGTCCTCGGTCTCGCCTGGGTTTTACAGGCCACGGCGCAGGAATTCCTCCAGTCCATCATATTCGTTTTCGTCAAGCATCCATTCGACGTCGGCGACCGCGTCACTATCTACGGCAACACCGGGTCAACTTTGCAGGGCGACGACTACTACGTGACCGAAATCTCGCTTCTGTACACCGAGTTCAAGAAGATGCAGGGCCACATTGTCCAAGCGCCCAACTCTATATTGAACACTCTGTTCATACTGAACCACCGTCGAAGTGGCGGACTATCCGACGTGTTTACTCTTAATATCAGATACGGCACGCCGCCATCGGTGATCACCGAGCTAGAGGCGCGCATGACGGAATACGTCCTAGCCAACAAGCGCGATTACGGCGGCAAGATCATCACGGAGCTAGTCAGCTTCCAAGAAGCGCGCAGCATGACAGTCAACTTCATCTGCTTCCACAAGACCAGCTTCCAGAACGAGTTGCTCCGCCTGACCCGCCACAACAGATTCGCCATCGAGCTGATGAACCAAATGGTAGCCCTCGGCATCGAACAACCACGCACCGTACTCCAGGTCTCAGGGAAGGACTTCCCCGTGTATCAAACCCAGGTCTCGCCCCCGTCATACCACGACCGAGCGCAGCACCCAGTCGACCCCACCTTACTCTCCGCCACAAGGCGCCGGGCGAACTCGCGCGCCAGCGACACCAACGACATATACCAAGACGTCTTCGGCAGCCGCAAGATCCGCGACCTCCAAACGCCGCAACTCCCGCCCCTAATCCGAGAAGAGCCGGCCTCCGCCTCGGGCACTGACGCGCGGACCAGCCTCAACCTCGAGCGCACCCACAGCCAGGGAAGCGGCAAGACGAGCGCAAAGGGTCTCTTCGGGCGCTCCGTCGGCACGCTCCGCCGGGCCGCGAACCGGGCCCCGTCCGATCGCGCCAGTGAGCGGGACAGGGACATAGTATGAACCAGACCTACCCTATCTATTTTTCCCCCCAATTCCAATAACGAAACGCGGTACGCAAAGCCTACCAATAATGATTAATGACAGCAACGAAAAAAAAACCCTTTCCCCTTTCCCCTTTCCCCATCCCCAAGAAACCGAAATAAAAACAATTCAATCCCTCGGAGCCGAAATCATGGGATAGAGGTAGAATGCCCAAATCCATCAAAAGCAAAGGAATCTTTTTTGCGTTTTTATTATTGCCTTCCATGGGGAAGGGGGAAGGATGGGGTTTATGGAATATACCCAGAATAATAGCAGCGCCGGGATAATAAATTAAGTGAGGTGAGGTGAGGAGAGGTGAGGAGAATAGCGGAGGTTTCAAAAGACCAAAGAAAACCACCGTTTTGAAAAACCGGTGCTACGAGCGGATGAAATGATGATATGCCCATCAGGTTAGGTTCAAAAAAACTCCCCAAGCCGGAGTCGGTTGCGTGGTGAGACTCCCACAAAGGTAACGGGCAAAAACGTGCCTGATACCACGTCTCTTAATCACAAAGAAATTTCACACGGGAAAATGAACAAAGGCAAGGAGTGCAAGCAGAAACAAGCTGCTCGGGGATTCTTTGTATTTTAGCCTTATGAAAGCCCCCGTGGCCGGCACCGAATACACAAGAGTCCTTATCTACAATGTCTCGCTTCCGCAACATGGCTGATTAATGTACCTAAGTACGCCACTCCCACCGGGTCCTGAATTCCGACTTTCAAACTCTACTGGATCGCTGTATGTAATGCCTGGGGGTATCATCATTCATCGAGTACCTAGGTAGTAAGGGTAGGCAAACCGTACGCCCGAATTCTCCGGTACGTAAATTTAAAAAACAACAACAAAAAAACAAAATTCATATGGACGCCTCGCCTGCCGCCGCCCAACCAAACGATTATTTTCTTCGCCGTTACCCATGTCTCATTTTTTTTCTGTATGTCTGGGCGTAAATAGAAGTGCGATGTACAAAGGCGTCAATGCTAAATCAAGAGCCTGTTCATTCAAGCAATGCAACAAAACGCCGACCGATGCAAATGCGTACAGGGGGTATTGGGCCACATGGAGATTCTGATGTCTTCGCATTCTTTGTCTGGCACGGGTGACAAAGGGCCCCCTTTCATGTTTATTAACCGCGAGCAGAGAGTATGTCTCGGCTGGGAATATTAGCGAGTTGAAGACTGTGCTAATGTATCCACCTTATCGAGTAGATTTGCGATGCTGGCAAGAAAATCTTGATCCTCGCTTGGAGGCGCTGAACTAGCTTGGTTGTTACTTCTTGCCCGTTTCAGATTTGCAGGTTCATTGCGGTACGCTGCTAGATCATCGTCCTCAGGTTCGACACGTTTCCGTTTCTGCATAGGTCCTTCGTAAATGGCCGATGATCCGCTCGATTGGCTGCTTTGTGGCAATCTAATTTGGGAGGGGGAAATAGAGTGTGCCGCAATATCAAGCCTGGCAGGCGGTGACTGACTTGGAGTAAAGGACTTTTTAGGTGGCAAACCATAGTCCCCCAGTCCTGGAAATCTTTTGCCTTCTTGCAACATGGGTAGTGCAAGGGATTCATGGAGATATTCCCCATTAGGCATCTGTACTAGCCCATTTGCCTTCATCTTCCAATAAGGATCTGAAACGTTGGACCGAGATTTAGCAACTCGACTCCGATTAAATCCAAGGCTTGATCGATAGCTGGAGCTGAACGTCGAGTTTCGTAAGCTACTGGTTGACATGGACAAAGAGTCTCGACCGGCGCCACGAGAGACTGCCCTAAGAAGAGCAGTTTTGTTGCCTACTTTGGGTGCCTTCGTTTCTGGAAAACGCTTGAGAGGTGGGAGGCCGCGCTTTCGGCGCCGCTGATTCTCGGAGCGCAACCTTATCTCCTCTGCCGAAAACATGTCGGCTTCGAAATCGACAATATCATCGTGGGCTGCGTAATGCGCAGCTGCTCTTTCATCTTGCAGCCCGCTAAAAACACCTGTAGCTAGTAAGGCCGCCTCAATACTCTGGTGAGATTGTGTCGACTCCCGCATCATGGAAGTTTCCCGGGCATTCTCCTCGCTCCGCCTCCTCACAAGTTCCTTGGCTTCTTGAACAGCGTTTTCTTTCTCCGTCCTTTCGGCGACTTCACGTGCTGCCACACTATGTGGCGATTTCCATTTGCGAGCCTTCTCTTTCTCAAGCTTTATGCGCTTGATAATCCTCCGTTTACGAGTGATATCAAGCCATCGGTAGAAGAAGGTAACACTGAGACTATAATGGCGATACTTGAGTGCTTCCGCCCAAGACTGTGCATCTTCTTCCTTCCGAATTCGATCCTTTTCGGCGGCTTGAAAGTCTTCAAAAGTAGACTTCAAGAAGTGCTCAACTGCAAACACCTCCAGCTCCGTTTCCATCAGCCCATTATCGCCCAGGACGAACCAACGAGTAAAATCACCCATTGGATCCTTCCTGGGGACCGTGGTGGCCAGAGGGGCGACACTTGGGGTTTTCTGAGTAATGCTAGGTTTCTCTTGCTTTGCCCCAGAGGACATCGACACTGAGTTGGTAGTTGGTACTACATTATCGGGGGCAGTCTTTTCTTGTTTGGCATATGAAGGGCTCAATTGTGGCAAATGTGTCGATAAGCCCTGACCTGTTCCGGTGTTAATTAAGAGCGATAGACGCCGCTATTATTCCGTATGTTGACAATATACAACTCCACTTACCGTGAACGGATGCGCCACCGTCAGTCGCGGCAACTGTAGGTTGTTTCTGTTGGAACAAAGGCTGGCTATTCAATACACCAGGACTTTGTGACGGAGCAGAGGCACTGGAAGGCGCGAACAAGTTTGGAAATGTCGTTGTCGTTGGCTTTGTCGTTGCAATAACAGGTGCTTTTTCTCTAGAAATGGCATCCGAGGATAAGGACGGCGTTGCGAGGGAGTTAAAGATGGGGGTAGAGACTGATTGGCCTATTACTGATTGTTGTGATCCATTTTTGTTCTGATTTAAGGCACCAAAGATGCTCGGGGGACCCGTGTTGTTTAATGTAATCGATTTGTTGCCTTGTGAATCAGGACTATTCACGTGGTGTGGTCCTGGTAGGAATATACTGGAAGAGAGTTGGTTCTTTTCATTGACGCCATTTGCAAAAATTGAATGTGTCCCTAATGGTGAACTATGCGGCTGAGAAGAAAGACTGGTTGGTGTGGAGCTTGCATCTTGTTTTGGCGTAGGCGTGACGGGATGTGCCGTAGTGCCTTCGGGTTTCGGGACTTGGGTGGATTGGCTGAGAATTGAGGAAGGCGGCACAGCAGCACTACCGTGAAACAAGGAATGATTTCCTATGTCTGGCGAAGGAACTTGGCCTGCCACTGGTGGACTTGGTATTGTTGAATGAGAAATATCTGTGTCATCTTCGATCGGAAGGTTATCGAAGGGCTTAGGAGATGTATCCTCTGCGACCGGGACAAATAGGCTCCTTTGTGGTTCAATCGTGGGTTTGCCAGTATCCTCCTGATATACAGTATGATGAATAATATCCGGAAGAGAACGACCCGAGCGTTTACATTCCACAATACTCTGGGAAAATGCGTGACGAGTTCGTGGGTCTTTGATAGGTTGTCGAGAGTTAAGTATCGCATAGCGATCGGCCCCATCTTGGTTGAAATCGAAACCGTGCTTTTGCGCGAAGTCAACGGCCTCCTCTTCCGTATCAAATCGCATTCGTTCTTTCAGGAAGGTTGGCGTGATATCCTTCGGACCATCCCTCGGTCTAGTGTAGGATTTTCTAATCGTCTGGAGCATCGACTTTCGAATATCCGTGAAGTGAATCTCCGCAAAACAGGCCATGGTGTAAGAGATCTGCGGTGAGGAAATAATAGAAAAAAATACAGCCGCCGCATTCAAAGCAAGCTCTGTGGGCGCGTATGGGTGCAAAGGTCCTTGCGCGGTCCAGGTGTTCTGCACAGACTCGACTAGACACATGGCAGTGCGAATTTCGTCGGATTTCCAAAGGCGAGAGCCCCATCTCTCTACCGTTTCTTTGATGGATGGATTCCTTGCATTAAAAACAATGTAGTATGCTCGGAATTCGGATTCATTTGGACATTCAATGCCTTGCTCCACACAGTCGTCATATAACTCCTTGAGAGAAATGAGAGTCTTTCCTAACTGCTCCATCTCTTGGTGTTCAGAGAAGTCTTCGCTGGCGAAACCACTCTGTGATAGAAGATGCAACACCGTGACGTGAAAACGGGCGATTGTCTCGAGACAATATAGTAAATCGGCCCGTTCGTCCGGTGTTAGATTGTACTTCTGGACGGATAAGTCAATACGAATGGCTCGTGTTCTGTCCCAGAGAAAGCTGTGTTTAGACGGTAGTGAACTGTCACCAGGAATAAGGTCGTCAATAAGATAGTCCAGCGTCTTCCGAAGAGTAGCGAAAGAGCGAACATCCATTGGAAGTGGTGCGTCCTGGCCCGCAGCAGATCGTGCTAGCCGTTTGACCATTAACGAAGGTTCCGCAACAAAATCACCGGAGCTATCAACAGCTTTTTCTGGATTACGAAGATCATACTCGATAATTCTGGTGATCTTCTCCCATTCAGGGCACATTTCCTCGGATATGCCCCTAAAGTCCAGCGCTTGTTCGAGCGTGCGTCTCTGGTTGGGGTCATCGATGAGCCCAGCTTTTATTAAAGACTTTCTCGCTTTCTCTCTGTATACTTTGTATGATTCCCGGAAGCTTTCCATGGCCTGGCGCTGGGCGTGGCTTCCGGGGTTGGCAGGCCACGACGGAGGACTGATACGATCTTTGGAGAGCTGCTGTTGGATCTTACTTGCCAGTTCGTAGGCACGCCCATCGTGTTTCTTGAGGGAACCTCTCGAAATCCCGTTAGAGGTTGTGCTTTGGGTTTTCGGGCTGAATCCAGTTATCGGACCACCTTTTGAAGCTATACTTCTGGGGACAGTTGAAGAGTCGCTGCTTTGTACCGCGACCTGTCCGCCTAACCCAATTTCCCGCCTCACAGCAGTCGCCGCTGTTGGGGGCGTATCGGATTCATTACGCCATGCTGGCTGAACGAACTCTGCAACAGCTCTCGGATAACTGGAGGCCGAAACAGCGGACGATCTGTGTGCTGCGAGTGTTGGCTGTTCGGACAAATCTAATGCCGACGCAGATGATGCTTGCTTCGCGGTCTCGAAGGGATTGCGGGCTGCTGTGCGTCCTCCTGCTTGTTTCGAGGATGGTGATACCGACCGCTTGGAAGGCGTGGGTTCTGCTTTAGAGAAGGGATTGAATGCTACCGCCGATTGCGCGAATGGATTATAAACAGGCCCTTGTGTATTGGGTGCATTAATGGTAGAGAAAGGATTTGACGGCTGCTGAAGAAATGGATTTGGAGGTTGAGGAGGGATTGCCGAGGTGAAGGCTAGGGTTCAAAAGATACGTCAGTTCCAAGCTTCTTGGGTGTCAAGGCTCCGTGCAGGGACTGCGGCCAAACCCTCCGAGGCAATCATGGTTAAGTTTCTGCGGTAGCGGGATGCTTTCGTCCTGCAACGGGATACAGCTAACGGACGCGGGAGAGTGGTAGGCTCAGTGGTGGGCTCAGTATGATTCGGACCGGACCGGAGTGACTTGGACGCCCATTGCCCCGGTGGTATGTTTGTCGAATAGTCGATAGAACCTACGACGGGATCGAAGGATTGCAGTTGATGGTTGACGCGAGGAAATCTGTGGACTTACGGTTGGGAGGAGCGGCGGTTGCGCTTGTACCCCAACCGCCTTGGGGCTCCGTGTTAAGCATCGCGTGGCGACCTGGAGTCGATCATGGATACATACGTATTGTATAGGCTTGGACGCGATTTGGATTAGGTGGTGAATGAAGTGAAAGGCGAAACAAAGTCGGCTGATGGATGCGTTGTCAAGAGGATGTCATTAGAGGGCCAGGCAATGGCAGTTGAGGAGTGAATTGTTTGATGTGACCATCGAACAGGGCTCATGAAAGATGTACCGAGCGAAAAGAAAGAGAAAGATCAGGGTTGCGGATGTTGAATGAGTTCTTTGACAGTGGCACGGGGAGAGAAGGGTGGCACAGATACGGATGGACTCAAGGTTGCGATAGGGACTTGGGTTAGGTAAGCATCGTAGGCTGAAGAAAAGCTGATAGGCAGGTAATAGCGGCCTGCTACAGTTTGTACAGGTGCCTATAACATACCTGCACTAGCGACTTATAGGCTCGTAACCGGCCAGTCTAGATTCCGAAGACGGCTAGTCCAGCATCATTTAGTGATGAACCACGCTAACCAAATACGGATGCAAACTCTACGGTACTTTGTAAACGGACCCTCCCGCCTTCTGCTTGCTCTGACCTACCTACAATTTCATATCATCATCTCTAACTAACCAGTATCCATTCCAGTTTAGTCATGAAGCGTCCATATGTACGAAGTAATTTGCACCTTACCCAGTACCTAACAGGGTGAGAGAGGTAGGTACGCTACGTCAAGGAAGCACCTTACGTCACGGTGTTGCTCTTGCAGTCATTTACTTGGCGCAGTTGTCCGCAGAGTATGCCGGACCGAGACGGACCGTAGCGGGTCAGGAAAGCGACACTATACAGCTGGCAGACACTGGTAGAATGTCTGGCCGATTGCAGGTACAACTACTCGTGCTCAGTACACCACATTTTCTCCTCTTCCTCCAGTCCCTGCATTTCCACGTCTGCAGCAGCTCCGCCGTCCGCATCCCTAAATTGGGTGCTTATAGCACCGGTATTCGCCTGGCCTGCCCCTTGTAGTCTAACGGTTGACGCTCCGCATGAGAACCAGGTAACCTGATAACCTGAGCCTAATCCCGTAAACCCACACAGAAGGGGGGTTTCGAGGCGCCCATTGAACTGTAATCTGACATTTCGGCACTTCGATCTTGCCCCCGAGAGACTTATATCATAGTTTATATCCATTTCCTTGCCGATATTGTCTTCTCATCTTCTGTCTTTCGATTAGATGAACGAACCACGTTCGTTGCGGCCCCTAGCTGCACGCATCGCCAACATTCCGCGCAACGCCGAGCTGACGAGGCCGGCCATCGTCAGACGAATTGCCCATTCGTTCCGCCGCATCCCGCTTCGGTCCCCCTTTTCCAAATTTTCAATTTCATCCAACGCTCTTTAGACAACGATATTTGCGCGTCGTGCAAGCATGGCGACTTTCCTTGAAGACCCGCGATTGCGACAGCGCTGGAATCAGCTATCGCAGACGACTGAAACCGTTACCGAGAACGCCGCAGCCGGCATCTGGAGCTTCGGGCATACCTACGTCACGCCTTGTCTCGCTTCCGTGGCTTCTGCACTCGATAGCTGCACATCTATTTGCCTGGGCGACCGCGAGGAGCGAGCTCGAAGAGCCAGAGATCGCCAACGCGCGCGAGGCGCGGCCGAGTTCAGTTTCGACTTCTACGATGATTGGGATGAGGAGTTCGGCGGCCATAACGGAGGGCTTCTGGGCGGCTGGCGCGCCGAAGACTGGGACCGCTTGGTGGCAGGCTCGGGCAAGCGAAAGAGTCAGGTCGCTGAGACCCACGAGCAACCAAGGGCTAACGTTCGTGGTATGAGCTACGGCACAAGAGGCCAACGTAGACGAGCTAGTATTCACGAAGACCCAACAATCATTCCCAGTACTGCGCCCCTCGGGTTTCTGGATCGCCTCCCATTCAAATTCGGGGGTCCCCTGCGGTACAAACCTAGCGCAGCTAATCTACAGGAACACCCGGGATCTATGAAACACGCACAAGAGGGCGAGCGCGAGCCATTGCTTGGCCCTGGGACGTACAGCGATATGCACTCGAACGCTATACCGGTACAGACTAGAAAGCGGAGCGGTACAGCTGGCAGCGGAGACACCAGTGATTCGTTCCGGTCACGGGGCGATTTGTTCCCTAGCGACGGGGAGGGCGAAGAAGACGCCGTGCCCTTAGACGACGAGTTTACCATCCCGTTAGACCCCGCCGATGATCGTTCAAGTAGCCGAACTAAAAGTAGCAAAGGGAAGCGCATAGCAAAAAATAAGTTATCACGGAGTGAGTCAAGAGCGACGACAGTTTCGACAGGGCCATCTCTCAGGCAGGGCCGACAGCCGAGTACTAGTCCGCAAAGTCCATCCCTGCTCCCTGTGGAATCCCTTGAGGACTTACAGCGAGAAGAACTGGGACTGGAGCTGGAAGAAGAGGAAGATATAGAAAGGAAGCGGCAAGCTGCCGCCAACTTAGCCCTTAGCAGGGGTTTGAGTCGCGAGAACTTGCAGATTGAGTCTGTGCCCGAGATGAAATCGGAACTCGTAGAGGCTCACCATATACCGGTCCCAGACTCGGCGATATTAGACTATATCTCGGACAACGATGAGGCTGAGGCTGAAGCTAAGAGTACACTGTCTCCAAGCGAACCTCACTCGCCGATCACGTCAACATCCCAATATTCACCAACGAACGAATTTATACCTGCGCGGTTGCCTCACTTCCGCTGATTCATCTCTCTATTTGGTTGGAATTCCGACATGCTGTACTGTATAATTACGAGCGCGGCGTTTGGGGGCATTGGTGGACGTATCAGTCACTACACGGACAATCCGAACAACGCGACAACTGTAGAACGGTTACATAATGGGGCGTTGGAGAGCGACTTGGATGACTATAGAAATTCCGCATCTCGTGAATTTGCCAGAAAGCAAAATTACACACTTGTAGCAAACTGTTGAGCCACCTTACGTTTATACATAGCACGACTCCGAATATACGAATATACGAGAGGCAGCCGTTTTGGTCCCGAAGCGGACACCTTGCATACCTACCTCTCCACGGCATAGGCACAATTACCTACCAGGTACTCAAAATATGCCTGCGGCGCCCATGACAGGATCACGATTCAGGCAATCCTTCGGCCTTAGCGGCAAGCATCATTCACCGCCGCGGGGTGTACTGTGCTGTACACTAATCTCTTGCCAATTGCGACCGGCTCGAGCGTAGCATGCCTCGGCAACTCTCCACATACAATTGCATAAGTGCTTTTTCCCCGGAAAGACGCCTTTGTCGTTCTCTCGACGTCTATGTCATTATCACATTCCAAACCCGTTAATAGTACCTACACCGGTCTCCGGTACAGCGAAACCTTTGTACGATCCGCTATCTTATCCGGAAACCAGCGAACCTTGAATTGACCGCCTGGGCGTCCTTTTTTCCCTTGAAATATTAATCAAGCATCTGAGTCTCTCTCATTTCAAACAAGCATCCGCAGACATTACGAGCCAAGAAACGCCTGCCTAACACCTAACCCACCACCATTGACTCGGGTGTTCAGTAATCCCCGACGGAACGGCAAGCCCCAGTGTTCATTAGATAAATCACGTAATTTCGCGACGATGGCGCCCCGCGGACCCATCACCACACCGCTCACCCAGTTACTGGGGATCTCCCACCCCATAATCCTCGCCGGCATGGCGCGGGTCTCAGGCGGCCAGCTCGCCGCAGCGGTGTCCAACGCCGGCGGCCTGGGCGTGATCGGAGGCTTCATGTACACCCCAGCCCAGCTGCGGGCCATCATCGCCGAGCTGAAGGCGAACCTGAAATCCCCTGACCTCCCCTTCGGCGTGGACCTGGCGCTGCCCCAAGTAGGCGGCAGCGCCCGCAAGACCAACTACGACTACACGAAGGGGAAGCTAGACGAGCTAATTGACATCACCATCGAGAGCGGTGCCAAGATCTTCATCAGCGCCATCGGCACGCCGCCCAAGGCCGTCATCGACCGCCTCCACGCCGCCGGCATCCTCGTCATGAACATGGTCGGGCACCCGAAACACGCCGTCAAGGCCCTGGACCTCGGCGTCGATCTGGTCTGTGCCCAAGGCAGCGAGGGCGGCGGCCACACCGGCGACATCGCCACGTCGGTCCTCATCCCCGCCGTCGTGGACGTCGCTCGCCGATATAAGCCCCCGATGCTGAAGGGGTCGACGGCGCTCGTAGTAGCAGCCGGCGGCATCAGCAACGGGCGCGGCCTCGCCGCCAGCCTAATGCAGGGCGCCACGGGCGTGTGGGTAGGAACGCGCTTCATTGCGTCGGAAGAGGCAAACTGCGCCGAGGCTCACAAGCTCAGCGTCGTGGATTGCGACTTCTCGGGGACGGACCTCACGCTCGTGGTGTCCGGCCGGCCGATACGCATGCGCACGAATGAGTATATCGCCAATTGGCACACACAGCCAGATAAAATAAAAGAGCTGTTGGCCAAAGGTATCGTGCCCATGCATTACGACCTCGAGCAGGGCAACGAGATTGATTTCCCGCATCTCATGGGCCAGGTTGCTGCCTTGATTGACAAGGTACAGCCAGCAAAGGATATCGTCGATGAGATGGTTGCCGAGGCCGCGGAGATGCTGAAGCTGGGCAGCACGTACATCACCTCGACCAGCAAGCTCTGACCCAAGAGGGCCGAATAAGAAGAGTAGCCGTGCGTTCACGAACTGTGCATACAAGGAAACAGAACCACGAATGTGTAAAACTGACTCTATCCTCGGAGACGACTGAGTATAATTTGGGACCATAGGTATATGTTGATTCGTCACGACCAAACTCGAATTAGGTCGTGACGAATGCAACCTCAATGATATATTGTATGAGTAATAATCACATCTTAGCGGGATTATATAAACATCAATTCAACATTGCTCGAGCACATACGAACATATACACCAAAGAAGCTGGTCTCCACGCCTTTTCGCCGCCAATCCCACCGACTTGGCGGACTTAACCTCGCCTCCCAGGTCATATAGGACTTATACCATAATTCCCTTCCGGAGTCTTCCGCGCGTGACACCGTTGTAGAGTGGCCGGCCGCTTCATCCGTGTCAATTTTCTATCGAGAGAGCTTTGGCCGGTTTCCAACAAGGGACGTAAGTTATGACCGATTAAAGGCCAAAGATATTATTCAAGTTTTGCCCACGCCAAGTGCTGAAAACAAGGGACAGCCGAAACCGCTAAGTCGAGAAGCATCCAGCCTCCTGAGTCCTTGAACCATCACCGGCATCCTCTGGTGAATCTGATGGGCTGGCCCATTAAACAAGTTTAATAACGCCTTGACCGACCCCTCCCCAAAAGATTTGTCGTGGGTTGGCTTTGTTCTTCACAACAAACCTCCACCACGGATGCCCACGGCCTCCAAAATCACTAGCTCATGGGCTGCTATTCTACCCGGCCGACCCGTGTAAAGAACGAGGATCACTATCGTATTCCAGAGGACGCATCAGCTCGCTTGTAGCTTCTGTATCCAGATCCCGTTAGTAATGCCCATGTCAGATCCATGGCAAGGTGAATGCGAAGGGATAACTGGAGTATCAAAACCAGGGCAAGCCTCAAGGGACGTGGGGTAAAGGAGATATATTGCATAGCATGGAATTCATAGAGCGTTGGGCTACACGCATAAATTTCATGAAGAAAGGTGTGATAGACAGAGGAAGTACTTGTGTCTGAAGACATCAGTATTCTAGAAATAAGGGGCATCAAATCCATGACAAATGCCGAGACAGAAACGAAACCGAGCAGAAATGATCGTTCGCAAGACTCACAGGCATGTTCTTATAAGAATGTTCAGTCAGCGCGGCGTTATTTGAGACTGGTGATACGGTACCTGGTCGTTGACTTCTTCATCATCAAGAGTAAAGATAACGAGGGAGCGCTTGCGGCAAGAAAACACCTCGGTTCATGAGACTGTTGTCCAATACCGCTCAATCCCAGACAACTTTCCATCAGGGCTAGCCCTATACATATTCCTTCGAATTCAGCCGTCGACAGCGATATGCCATTCGAGAGTCGACGAGAGCTCCTAGCCGACTGTCGGGTGCACCCCTGAGATTCGCTAAGCACATGACAAAAACTTGCAAGAGTACTCGGGCTCCGGGGGGTTGTGTGAGCTTATGTAAAACCCGCTCTCTTTGCTGCGACATATCCAACGCGTCGTGAGTTTGTGACTTACTACAGCGAGGAAATGTGAGGTGTCGGTTGGGTCCGTTTACATATTCTGGCTGCCCTGCCACTCGCAAGCAGTCACAGGACGCACAACCTATTCCCGAAGCTGCCAAGAAGCTGCAAATATTGAGACAAGTACTTGCTGCACCACCATCGCCGTTCGCTTATTAGAGGGGTCGCTGAGATCGCTTCGCTGCCTTATCGTATTATCCTAGATGAAGGCAGAAGTGATGGGTATATAGCACGGCAGAGATGGCTCCGGGTTGCCCTACATGCCTGTTTGGATGTCTTGCACGGCGATAGCATCTTCTGCGGCGACGACATCTCTGTGATTAGCGGTCGCTTGTAGGCGTACGCAGATCGCAGCAGTAGCGAGCTGGCCTCAGTGTGACATAGACCTTATTGTCAGTTCTGGTGAGAAATTTGGAAGAACCTAGCTCTATAAGAGCCCAGTCCTTGTTACTGAGGCCATTTGCCCATGTCGGATATCTCCGTGGAGTCCCGGAGCTGCACATCGGTCGTTTCGATCGATCAAACGTATGAATCGACTAACAATCCGGACTAATTTTTGGAACGGGGACGTCTGACGGCTCCGTCGTCCAACAATCCGCTTCGTAAGGAAACCACAATTTTTCTGTTTGATAAAGGCCTGGTTAGCCAACTGGAAAGCAATATAATAAACATGAGTATGGCCGTCGGACTGATCGGTCGGCTAGGAATCTAGCCCGCCAGCCAGCTCAACAATGAGCCTCTTTTAGACTATCGCGGAGGAGTTTGTTAAGCTCATTCTTGAGGTGTTCGTTTCCTTCACGCAGTCGGCTGAATTCCTCATTCTTCTTCCTCGGTTTGTCATGAATGCCTCGAGGAGATCGAGAACCAGTGGAACGATTCCTGGAGGGAGAATTGGACAAGATTCTTGGCTGTTTAGCCATACGGGCAGCCCGGGTGACTTCCAAGTCGTCAGTAGAATCGACAACCATTTTGCGGTTTCGAAAGAAGCTGGTGATGGCCGGGGTGTCGGCGGACTTAGGGATTTCCGGAGTTGGTCGAGCCGATGGGACAGTTTTCCGGCGAGCGAGTTTCCGAGGGGTGACAGTGATGGGCTCCGGGGCTGCGGGTCAAGTTTTCGCGGACATCTTCGAGGGTAGAACGAAGCTAAAGCCTTGGTTGTACGAGTCAACCATTTAGGTAATCCGACGAGTGTATAAGGGAAGCTCGTGACCAAAAGTCAAGTCCGGTTTAGTCCTCTCTGGGCAATAAATGATGGTCGCCTCAGGGTTGAGGACCGGGATTATTTTCGTACCAAGAAAACGAAGAATAAGAACACGCCAATAGGAAACAGAATAGAAGAAGCTAGGGAGGATTTCGGAGCCGAAACTGACCGGATCCTTGGAGAATTTAGGGGCATTGCTGTCACAGTTCATACCGCTGATGTCTCCAGAAACGACTGTTTATGATTTCACGCAACACCAAGAGAGAAGTTCTGTTCGTAGCTATCGGGCCCATCTAGCTTGGCCCTTTATATAGGCGGTCCGCGACAATCGCCCCTTCTATTCCTATGAAACGAACTTACATGATTAAAGAAAGTGGCATCGTAACAGCATGTTTTCTCACCTTGTCCTTCCTTTTCCCCGTCGTTCCGAATCGTCCTTCCTTACAATCCTGGCAGGTAAGCTGTAAAACCTACTCGTTCCTGCTTGGGTAAACTATCGTAGGTATCACCGTCTTTCTTTTGTCTGGTACGTATTTTGTGTTATCCCGTTTCAGGGACTCGCGATCTTGATCTTCTGGACACACCACCCGGGAAACGACCCCTTGAGGACAGTCGAACTTACAGGAGCGTTTGCAGATTTGAAGATTCTGAAGATGTTCCTCGTACCTGTCATCTAGCAGCATTGCACATAGATGTTAGATATTACAATGCGTCGATCAGAACCACGTTCAACTGTTTCCCACATAGCGATACGAGCCGAATTATACGAAGCCTCTTGGAAAGTTACCCAGTGATCTCCAATCTCCGTTTGAGGCTTACAAACGCTTTCCTCCTATAAGTCAACATAAGGAGCCGCAGCTAATCCAAAACTTTCAACGAACAAATAGTACTCCCGACTTCACCATGGAAATATTTCGCGATGCCGTCGCCCAAGTCTTAAAACCATTTATCCCAGAGTCCTCCATTATGGATATGCGCTGTCTTCTAAAGCACCTGCTCGCCTCTCCCGACGACCTAGGTATACTACACATAGAGAATGCCGACACTCTCCCCACTTATTAGTGTGCACCTAACAACCGAAACCTACGATAGCATGCTCATTCAGCGCATCCAACACCTCAACCAGCAGCACTGATAGCTCAGTGGTAGAGCAATCGGCTGCAGCTTTTCCAAAGCCTCCGATAGTAAGTACCTACCCGAGCACAAGTTATACTCACTCAGTATATCCATATACCACCGTCAAATTAAGACTAACAACTGTTCCAGGGTCCTCGGTTCAAATCCGGGTCAGTGCTTTTTTCATTTTTCTCCTCATTTACAACTATGTACATATACCGTAAGTTTTGGCGGCTTAACGCTGAAGCCAATATTGAATTACTTCATCAAAATACTGCTGCGAGCTCTCCATTTCTATGTGTAGCCAAAGCCCAGAAGGCGGCCAGTCGTTCTGAATCTGATCAATGGAGATCCGATCGACAGCGGATGTAAATCATTGGCTTGGCCGACCAATGTGCAAACCCGGTGCGCCTCTTCATGCACCAGCTACCGGTCTGAACGGGACCACTGGTGAGCGTACTGATGGACCAGATGGCTCCTCCGATTCTCTCGCCAGAGTATAACCCGCTTCAACCACCTCATTCGCATTAACGGAAACCGAGAAACCTTTCCAGTCCCTAGTATTTATGTAATACTGATAGTCTATAGAATCCTGTGATGATACCATCGTCATCCCAGATAGCCGAGCCACATGTGCCGTCGTGAGGGCAAATCCGGTCATTGTTCCCTTCGGTTTGACCCATGTAAGACCAGTTATAAACGACGTAGCGCAGTTTGTTTTCAGTGGGGTGTGTCGAAGCCTCAAACTTCACGAATTTGCTGAGAATGCTTGCTTCTATGTTGCCAGCATAGGGGCTATTTAGGAAACAAGTGCTAAATGAACATATGTCCTTTGAAGTGGCCAAACGGGAGAAGGCTGGAGACTCGCCACTATTATTTTCGAAAGTTTGGTTCACGAATGTAATGTCGTCCTTCAACTTCACTAAGCCGATGTCGGTAAAGGGTATTTCTACAACGGCTTTGCCGATAGATCTGCCTGGCTGGTCTCCTTGCCATATGTTTCCATCGCCGCTAATCCCATGAGAAGCTCCAGTCATAAAACGGTCACCAGAGCGATTCTGGACAAGAATTCCAGATGTAGTTGGGAAGGTGGCGGGATGTCCATGTTCCTTCAGGAACTTACTGGATATTAGCACCCCGGGCCTTAGAATGTCATATGCGGTGTTGTCTATAATGCTGCTCGTTAGCTGTGGTTCAATTCGCTGCTTTACCGGTAAATCTGCCCTCAGTGGCCGATGAAGCTCACGGTTGGTAAGGTATCCTACCGTGCAACGTGCAATCTTGCCAGGAAGCTTACTCTATAGCGACGAAATATCAACATGGTCCTCGAGGACTATGTAGATAGTACGCTCAGCGGTGAACATAAGCTCAACGATGCGAATTTTCGGCATGTTCTTCTCGAACACGCTATGTACTTCGGCAGCAAGGCGGCGAAGAAGCTCATCCGAGAATTTCTCGATATCGTATCCCTCCTGACGAATGGAATTTGTGGGGTTACATAGAATTTGTTTTGGAAATATGAGGGCTCTGCCTCCGCCGCCGTGTCTGTCTATTGTGAATGGCACGCGACCAACCGTGAGCGGCCATGGCGATTTCGGTAATTCTTCCACTTGGAAGATGAGGTGTGAGCGCCAGCGGGCCTCTGTGGCATTAGTAGTCTTTGGGAAGATCTGGTAAAGTAAGTCACTGGCTTCGCCTTCGTAGATGTCAATGCTCGGATCCCGTAGGTTAAAAGGAGAACATGTCGCTCGTGCCAGGTTTCCTTCGTATCGCCCTGTGCCTCGGCCTGTTTTTCTGGCAATGGGTGGGAGTGTGAACGATCACGCGCGATAGCTGCGACATTATTGGAGAAAAGTTGTCTTGGAGCAAAGAACGGCTCCAAATTAATCTGTCCCTGGTGTGTTCTGGGCCCTTTGTTTGACCTGGTAACAATTAGTGCACCTTTGGATGAAGATTGTTCTGCAGAAGGGGTGATTCCGCGCTTGTTGGATGGAGTTGATGGCGAGGTTTCTCTTGGAGATACGGAAAACTTCACAGTGGCCGGGCTGGACATCGTGGTCCGTTGACGTTTATATCGATCGAGGATGGGTATCTAGGTACTATTTAGGACTCGGGATTTTACGGAATATCTAGAAACTGATACAAGATTTATTACTTCGATGAATTTTGAGAATCTGCTGCCTTCGGATAGATGGGGAGAAAACGAAGAACCATGCTAGTTGTAATTGTTATGGTCTCGGTACAGGGTCTACCTCCGGTAGGTATCGCGTTACAGGCAGAGTAGCAGGCTAAGGCTCAAGGGATTGTCAAGAGGAACTTTGGGTTCCCAAAACCCTATCTAGACCGGAATATTGCCTCCGTCCTTGCACGCGGCTATATACGTCATTTCCTGCGTACGGAATAACGTTCAGTTTCCTGTATTCGTCGGCCAATTCTAGTTCCCTTTATAATACGCACACACGAGTTCGAACTCCGTGGCGCTTGGTGCAAACTGCCTCGTTCAAGTATTAGGTGTTCGATAGGTGTTCGAGATAGAGGCTGTGTATAGCGGGACGAAGGAGGCGTTTTCGACGAAAGTCTATTCAAACCTTTCATCGCCATCCAATTTTCGTCGCCTCCCTACCCTCAGGGGTTGAAACAATTCGTGAATTCATGAACCCGAGATCGTTCTGTAAGGGCCTTTTCCGTGCCTCTTAAATCACGGATGCTACTCCGACAAAAATGCTCAGCGTTCCAACATATTCTACACCGCACCGACGGCACCGAAGTGCATATATGCGCAAGGTTTCTGGTTCTGTATGGATGTTGCCACTGTCTACTGAAACTGGGTAGGCATTTTCCTCATGGCATGATTCGGCCAAGTTAAGCGCAGCGTTGTGCCCTGATTGCCTAATAGTAACTGAGGATAGGTTCCGCATCAAACTGTGAATATCTTTAGTCCTGCGAGACTCTGATATAAGGCAAAGGAACTGATACAGAATGTCTTATATCTAGGAGCGTTGGGAAAGTCATGATCCTGTTGTCAAACATACTGTAATTGCCGCGAAGCAATGATGAGAAAAGGGTGTTGTTCGGTGGCGCTATCTACACAGTGAGATGCTTCAGCGGTAACATCAATCCTTGGTTGGTAACAAGTCCCCCGTGTTGCCTACTTTTACCCGGGGACGCGGGGGTCTTGGGTGGCTGCTGGGCTTTCCTGCAGGTCGGTGAAAGAGCGCCATGCGAGGATGTGATTATTTAAGGCTTGCCGCCTGCATTGAGGGCATGATTTTGGAATGGGGAAGCGGGAAGCTGTATGTTGGTCATGATGGACGCCCTTATCATAGGGACGAGAACCAGACCTAGAGGACAGACAACAGTCTATCTGACGAGGAGGACCCCAGTGCGATGTTGACCTGGGTTTTTCTCAGGACTTTCTGAAGAGTATGGTCTTAGTTTCGTCATGCCCTTTCGAGATTGGATCGATCCTCTGTACTATGTAAGACCCAAACGGCGGTGCAGTTCTAGATTTGTTTGACAGGTTGTGAATCTGCTGGATGATTCACATCCCTGTTGGCACACACATCTCGAGAATCGGTATTACACCAAATTGCTAATCTGAATCGACGCGAAACATTCACGAGGCCATGGGCATTGACCATGCATGTCAGAGCGCTCGGATAGTAGAAGAATAGATCCAGAATCGGCGATTAAGGACACGTACACGTGACCATCATGTGTCAAATAGGGTGAATGAGTTTGGAAAGGATAAGGTTGGCGAAGACCATGGACGGTACCGATATTGTATAACTACCTAGGTGGTCGCTATGGGCGATCGCTCTCGCAGCTGACCAATACTCGGGGTGTTACTAATCGTGGGTACGTCTTGAGTCCTGCATCGAAGCCACGCATGAGAAGAAACGTTTTCGGTAGCACTTATAAGGGTACCAAGTGCAGCATCGTCGTCACCCGGCCTCTACTTACTATACAGACCACCGACGAGCCTCGGTAAACCTAAAACCCTGCCCAAGGCCCCAAGCTATGTCCACCACGGAGTCAAAGACAGGTATAATCGCCGTGACTACGAGATTGCCTATCCACCCTGTAGTCCTATCACCGGCAGTAAGAAGCCACAATCCTTTGACACCGGGCGGTCCGGGCCCGACGGCTTCTCGATGCGAATGCATGTTTGATCCTTCGGCCTAGATCAGGGGTAAAGGTGCACAAGCTGAGCCTTGGCTCGGCCGAGGGTTTTTGCTTTTTGGTGCCTTCGGCGACAATATGCTTCGTCCAAACTTGTATCATGCCGTAAGACCATATACATAGCATACCTCAGGCATACCCGGAAGGCAGCGAGGGTGAATTCGGGAAGCCATCTTACAAATCTCCTTCGTTTTATTCTAAAAAAGTCATTTTATTCCTCTCTGCTGTAATATGACTGTAAAGCCACGATGTCATAACTTAATAAACGTCACGTAGATATTATGACCGAAGGGTTGTGTATCGTATACGAGAAAGCTGACTACATCGGACCAAAACGAAAAAATAAAAAGTCACTTGTAAGAACAAAAGACGTCACACCCAAGGCCGACGGCAACAACAACCAAACCAGGCGAAAAGAGATCATGTCAAAAGCATCGGCATTGTACATAGGTTTCTTTTCCCGCTCTCCTGCTCATCCCCGCCACCCCTGGACCCTATACTTCTGTCACCTCCTGCCCATCACCGTCATCCTATGCCATCCATCTCGCTCGTGCATTGCCGCCTGCACGACCGGCCATGTAATATGTAAAGCCGACGAATGAGCACCCGGAGCACTCACCCCAAGCTTTCCAGAAAATCTCACCTCCATCCCCTACAGCCAATCCCGCAACAAGCCGTGGGAGTGGGTAGATTTCATTCTGCATAGGGCAGGCAACAGGGGTTAATATGCCGGAGGAAAACAAAAAGGGCAGACGGTCGCTCGCCCACGTCAGACAGCGATGGACACACCCATAATATATAATTTTCAGAAAAAAACAAAAAAAAACAAAGGGAAAGTCAATTAGTTAACCCCTCAAACGCTGCAGCCATGATGCCACGCTTTACAGCATTGGCTGGAAATACAACTCCTTCCACCCCCAATCCTGCGTGCCGTCTTACAGTAATAACTTAATCCGCCACCGCCCCTGATTACGCTTCCGCCGGGATATACTTGATTTGGTGGCTATCTAGGTCGGCGACAGGCAGGCGGGACATCAGACCACGTCTACGGCATATCACATGTGTGCGGGCATGTATCATGCATCTCCGCGTGGGAAAGTCTAGCACGGCACCGAGTAGGCGACGGATATGTAAGTCCAGGTCAAAGCAATGGCGAAGTGAACAGGGTGCGGTAGACGGCTTCTCGCGTGCGGGGAAGCGGGAGTATGGGGGCGCGAGCCGATGTCGATGGGCCCCTATCACGCCAGCATGGGCAGGAAAACCCAAAGAGCGTTTCAGGGGTCCTGTCGAATCAGTCCGGTAATCTGTACCTATAGACGATGTGGAAATGTATCGCGCGGTTCGAATCGTGGAATGAAAGAAACAAGGCCCGAGCACTTTTGCTTGGGAATCTGAGTTAGATGCCGAGAAGGGAAGTCGGCGAGTCGCGACGAAAATTGACATTACAGCGTTGGGGTCCTGGAGACATTGCTGATGGCGTAACACCATATCCCGCTTTGTGCTTGCGGTCGTACCACCGTCTATCTCTATTCACGGTGATTATATCGGCCTGGGTGGCGGCATGGAAAGTGAGAAAGTAAAGTAATTGATATTATCACGCCTGCGACTTGGGTATACTGGTTCGTACTTCATAAGTCATACTAATATATGCAATATATAGTAAGGGGACGAGAGGAATTTGGCGCCGGCTGGCGACTGGCACAATATCAGCCAATCTGGCGTGTAGTGGTACCCCAACTAACACACCCACCTATCTCCCCTGTTTTTCTTGAAGACAGCTGTTGATATTGCCGGCTCTTTCTCCCATTGTGTCGGCAATATCCGTGTCAATGTGTCGAGCTCCTCCCTCGCCGCCCGCATGCGCTGCTTCATGGGGCTCTCAAACTCGGACTGTGGCCTGCAGACATTCGTCTCCAACCGCCGTAGATGCGGCTCAATCTCCAGCTGGTCCTCTACTAGCTGGGGCAAGGAACCCAGCCTGATCTTTTCGGTATCATGGACGAAGATCAGTTTCTGGACGGAACCCAGGCCAGATTTAGCCCATCGTAAAACCCTCCACATGCCCTCGGGAACCGTAGCGAGACGCCGTATCTTGTCGAGATCCTTGGTCTTAGCCCAAAGTGACAAGAAGTCTGGCTTGAGCTCTGCGTCTCCGAAAAAAATCGTATCGCGTTCGAAGTCGATATACACCTTTGGCCTTGCTTCGTCAACACCGAGAGATAAAGTGTAATGTTTCAGGGCTTCATGCCGAGCCTCGGCGTTGACATGTAAAAGGGCGGGAATCTGTGTCGTAGACCGCCATGTCTCTTCTCCATCAAGAGCTTGCGGGAGAGCCTCGTCTAGAGAAGCCGGCATCTGCCGGTTCCGTGCCTTTACCACGACTGTCCTCGGTTCTGGCATGGCAAACTGCCAGATCTTAATGCGCAGTTCAGGGGGGAGTCGGTTGAAATTGGTGAAGCTGGTTTCGCCGTGGAGCATAGTCATAAGTGACGACGTTTGTTCCATGGTTGTGTCAACAAAGTTGAGAAGATGGTAGTATTGAGAGCGTGGCCAATGGTAGAGCCGAGCAAAATGTGGTGTATGGCCCCCAGGAGGTGCGAGGGTGCCGGGTGTCCTATATGGATCATCAAGTTGAGATTTATTTGCCATGGTGACGGCGCCGGCTTGCCGGTTTAAATTATCCAAAGCCATAATGTATGTGTGTCTGTGCGCGTGAGTGAGTGTGAGTGTGAGTGTGCGTATGTGCGTGCAAAGGTTGAAATGCAGGTCAGCGGCGTGGTTACTGACAGCCAGGGTATGTTGAGATGAAAGGCCAGACGGCTTGGGTACTGTCGATCCTTTCAGAAGAAGTCGTGGCGAATTGGGAGGGAGGGAGTAGGTATGGAGGAGACCCCTTTATACGAATGAATGGGTGGCCACATTCTGTACATGTACGCAGTACGTATGTACGAGGTAACCCGGGCCAGGAGAGACTTGGAGATCAGCTCCAACTATGTAGCTCTCCCAAGTAAGGGGATCATCATCATCGCCATCATTATCGACAGCGGTAGCAGCATGATCTCTTCATGGTGGCACCGCCGCCGTCACTCGCTACGTAAGTAGATGTGCGTGACGTAGGAGCGTGCATCGGCAGATTAAGCTTATGCTTACCTGTGGGCATGGACGTGAAGGGTGTGAGAATGAGGATGTCGAGAGCATTCGCCACAGCATACACTTGACAGTGCTGTCGGGCTGGCGCCGCGGCCGCCACTGTCAACGCGACTGAGGGCACCGGCAGCGCTTGCTCTGCGGCGGCACGGACTCAAACGTCGCCGTCCTCCGTCCACCCAGCCAATCAACCGGGATCAACAACCAGGCGCGCAAGAATGGAAATGGGCGTACGTCAGGAACTGGCCACTGTCTCTCGTCGGCCCCGTCCGCGCCATCGAGCAACACCGCCCGAGTGGCGCCAGTCTCGCTTCAGCAGACCGCAGCAGCAACCACTCGTATATAGCCGATGTCGCGGCGTCCTCCTTACTCAGGACAGGCCGGCAGCACAGGGCGATTGCACAGAGATGCATATAAAAGTCGCAGAGGCTGGAATCTGGACCGAGTCGGAAAGTTGAGATTCATGAACCGGTCAGAGGGCGGTAAGGCCGCAGTCACAGGGCTGCCGCGGCAACAGGATGCCGAGATTTCCCATGTTCCTGCCCTGTCTCATACCCCAGCTTCGCAAAGCGGCTCTAGACGTATCAAGCCGTCGCAGCCATGATCGTCGTTGTGAGCCCGTGACCGCCTTCGCTCTTTGCTCGGCTCCGAAGAATCGATGCGATTGCACAAATGTGCCCGTAATCAACGCCTACCGTCATTACGTGGCTATTGACGCAGAGGCATGACTCTTTTTGAGCCTCTCACTGGCTTAAACAGCAGTTACATGGGTAATACCGGCGACACCGCTCACCTCCAATTACTACATGACTGAAAGGGTCGCGCGCGACGGATCTTAAAACTGGCGACCAAAGGGCGGCCTGAGGTATCCACCTACGCCTCACGGTCTCAATTGCACTGTACCAGTCCGACCAATCAGCTATGAACTGGCGGCTCATTCCTGACAAATCAGTACGCTCGTATTAGCCACGGCACTTGCTTATGTAAAAACGAAGAGACACATGTTTTGTAGTTATCGGCGGTCGGTGTTTCTGGTTCCGCTCGCAGGGCCTCTCAAACAAAAGCGTCGAGCAAAGGTCTCGAGGCCTTGAAGGAGTTTTCCGACCCCCGATAACAGGTACGTACACACACTATTATTGGTGATTAATTGTCGCCATATTGTTTATCCTTGGCCCGACTCACTCATCGCATCATCGTCATCACACATCCTTTCCAGGCCGCTCCAGAAAATGAACTCGAATCCGTCATCTCGACTGGCCACCAGTAACCCCGGCCCAGGAGCCAGGCTCAAGACGGACATGTTTAAGGTATGAATTATCTAGGTACACTACATATATCCGTTGGCAGAGGGGACATGATTACTGATTACTGCACCATCAATGTTGAACGGATGGGTGCCACATCAACGGGTCTCACCGGTTGGGGGCCTGTCAACCTTCCAGGTAGATGGCCTACACTAGGGGCTGCAATGCGATGCCACGACGGGCTCGATTGTTACCGGGCGCTAGATGGTAGCCGTACTAGTTATAAGGGATGCTATTGCTTTTCCTATCAATGATACATCATCGCATCCCATTGGTGGCATCACGTTCGACATGGAGACGATCTGGAAAAGGGCACATATAATCCACCATTTCTACACGTGCATGACTAAAGAGAACGCCCCTCCCTCTTTTTTTTGAGTGTTTCAACTATTTTGAAGTCCAGCGACAGTGTCTCACGGCACCTTCTCCAGTGCCATGGTTTCGGATGCCATCTCCCCGGCTGTGAAGTTCAGCCAAGCAGCTCTGGCGGCAGTCTGTGCTGTAGGCCTAATCGAGTTACCAACAACGGGCTGCCTCTCGTTATGCGTCTAGGGACCCTCCACCATGTCATCTAAGGGGCAAGCAAGCAAGAGGCATCCAGTCGGAAGGTGAACGATCTCCCCTCCTACATAACGCTCCGAGTCCGCGATAGTTAGCTAGGGAGCTACGCCGTTCCTACACTATCTGGATGAAGATACATGCCCTCTCTTTGCCGGCTAATCTATATACGGAGATCAACTTCGATCTGCCTTTCGAAGGCAAGCTGCGAGACAACTCCATCGGACGTCCCGGGACATGCCAAAAACTTCGGCTTCTAGGTGTCTTACGCAGGAGTTTGTCGATTCCTTCGCACCGTTAGCGGTTCATTCAAGCAGCGGAGAGTACCTAATTATGCAAAGATAGAGGAACTCTCCCCAAACACAACCATCCATACATGGTCCATAACACGGAGAAGCAAGCTATATTGTGGGATCCTTTACGTGGTTTTACAAGAGATGTACCGCTGGTCAGTTTCGCGGTCGTTTGGTCTTTATAGCGCCGAAATTACAGCGTGGCCCATTTAAGTCTCGGAGTGTCTGGAAACGATATCCAGGCATGTGCTTATTTACATCAGGAGAAGAAATGCCCTCGGAGTTCGAACGCACGACGTAGATCCCAAGGCAGAAGCTAGATGCAAGCTGGCTATCCGCGGGGAACTCAGGGCACTGAAACATCAAAGTTTCAGAATGCGAAAGCGCTGATGCAAACGGGGACCCATGAGTCTTTGCCTTGACTCAGAGCGTGTCCTATCCCGACTCTCTCTATATCCGGGATGTGTAGACCACTGGGAAGGTTTTCATGACCCCAGTTCGGCATTTACACAGTTAAAGACCTGCTGTACAAATTTCTCATACCCTCTCGGGTATTCCCGGGCAGCATATCTTAAGACTGATGTTCAAGCGCCTATAGGAAACGGTGTGATTTGGTGTTGAAGTGAGACAATGCCCATTATTGGCCCCCAAATGATCGTGAGCGCAAGGCTTACGACTCATAAACACTAATACCTATATTCACATACATTATGTATTTGTCATGTTACCTCTTGCGTATATCCGACCTGACGTATGGGCTAACTGCAGTACCTACAGACTGTAGATACATACAAGACTTTCCTTGGCGTGTATGCGGAGATCTGCCGGAAAACACAGACGTACTCAGCCACGACACGCAAGACCGTCACGACGACCCTGATCATCATACGTAATTGAAGGGTCCAATAGCCCTCAATGAATACGTTTGGGTACATAGGTAAGGTGAATACCTACCTATATGTCGTGCGCGTGACTTGTCAGATGCGGCCGCAGCGATCGCTTTGAGGCCGACCTACCCGAAACCTGCAGCAAATCACAACACGAAAAATTGATATCCGCTCGAAGTGGTCAAGTGGAACGAGCAACGGTGGTACCACAACACCCGGGATAGGTACTTGGCCCAATCGGCGACGAGAGCAAAAGGCGGAGATAATTGCTGTAGTTACCAAAGCTAACTAACGGACAATTGTTTTGATCAGTTTGCGTTTTGCTTGGCTTTCGTGATCTTCGTTTTCGGAGCTGTCCAGGCACTCGGCGATTCGGCATCTTGCCCAGTCTATGAATTCTATTGGGCTCAGCTGACGTGATCAAAGGTAGCGGTAACCTGCCGTGTTCAACAACAGTAGACAATGGAATCCACCTAGCCGTACGGAATACTTCAATGATTTATGGCCGATCTACCTACCCTATGGAAACCTCATGCTAACCTACCTAGTTAAAAGCACATAGCCCCCAAGCGGCTCGCCTTGGTGGTAAGGCAGATCAAGGCATTTTCTGCCGGGTAATGATCATAGAGAGAAGGGTGATTGTAGTTACGCGATGTCGCATTCAGCCCACGTCGTGCCGGGATTGTTTGTCCATAATATTGAAAATATATCTCGGATAGGGATATATGTCCCCCATTTACCTATATGATCAACAGGTTCGAAGCTACATAGGTAGCTAGCCTGCTCACCGGGTACATCTGGGACCCATGAGGTGAAAAAGCTTGTTTACACGGCATCCAAGACGTCCAGGCCAATCAGCAAAACTATTCCCCTCAGTTAGGACGAAGGATGGGTGCGATGAGAAAAACCAAGGGCATTCAACACCTACACTGCTATTTTCTTGATGAAGAAAAGGCAACAAGAGGAATACATCGCTGGGCAGCGCTATGTACTTTTGCTGTGCGACCTAGCGTATGTACGAAAAGCGCCACTGAATACATATTCCAGGATTCCGAGCTGGCCCGGATTGGGGTTTAATATGGTACCGGGTTGGGATGTCGTCGTATTGGTCGCGGGCCATCTTCCCCGCGAAGCTTAAACATTCAGGACGGTGACGAAAGGCGAATGTTCTATTGGACCCCCACGGCATTCGGCACGGCCGACCCAATACAAACCGGATAACGAGGCTCCTACCTATTCGGAAGATGTCGTGAACACATGGTTTCAGGGACGGTTGGTTCCAGGCATCGCAGTAGACACGCCGGATTGGAGCATTCTCGGTGTTATGGACCAAATCTCGGCAATACGCCGCACAAAATATACACAGCCTGAAGCGGGATGACGACACCATAAGGACGACATGAAGAAGAGGTGAGGGAACAGCATATATATAAATAAATAGGCGACGTCGCATTCCGCATCGTGCTTTCATGCTTCTCAGAAAAGCGTTAACTCAGTAGGCTCCCCCTAATAACCGGCATCCCAGCCATTCATCAAGATGTATCTTCAGACGGCTTTCCTTGTGGCTGGACTTCCGTCCCTAGTCCATTGCCTACCGGCGCCTCAGTGAGTAGAATAGCTACGACTTTGTGAGTGAGATCTAACATGAGAGTTAGAATGACATATGAGGAAAACAAAGGTCCCGTTGGCGGTGTAGATGCTCCGTTGCCAAGCTTCACCGCTGCGGCAGGTAGCCTGCGTGGTTCTACGGACTTACAAGGCGGCATCGCCTCACGGCCCCCAGTCTCAGGGGGAGATTCGGCAATAGTGCCAGACCCCGAGCTGGTGAACGGGCAGCAAGCGGACGCCGATCTGGGTCTCTATTTGAACTTCAAAGGCGCGAAACCCCCCAATGGACCACAGCCGATACGCGGCAACTTAGGTGGTACTGACCCGGGCCCGCGGACGTATGAGTACGAGAGGCTAAACCCGGACTTGTTTGCACCACCGGGGACGGATTCTGGCGATGTACCTAATGCCATGTGGCCGCTCGGCCTTAGCCACAACCGCCCTGGTACTGGGAAATTGCCAGGGTGGGCGCGCCAGCAAAACATCGATGTGTTGCCTGCGGCCACGGCGATGGCGGGCGTTGATATGCGATTGGAGCCACACGCATACCGAGAGCTGCATTGGCATACTTCGGCTGAGTGGTAAGCCTGCCGTCTTTACCTTCTACTCGATGTCAAGTTTCCGAATTTACCAAACTTAGTCCAATGGCTGACAGTCGCATCTCTCAGGGCACTAGTATTGAAGGGGAGTGTTCGCGTAGCGGCAATGAATGAAGACGGAGCGTCTTTCATAGACGACGTCACTGCTGGCGACGTGTGGTTTTTCCCCTCAGGCATCCCGCAGTAAGTATTGATGTCTGGACATGAGCTGTCTCTATCTACGAGCCTCTGAAGTCGCTTAAGGATGATGAGCCGACTCATGACCATGTGTGGACATTACTAACATACGGATTATAGTAGCTTACAGGCTCTCGATGAGGGCTGCGAATTCCTGCTTGTCTTCGACGATGGCGCCTTCTCAGAAGACGAGACTTTCCTCGCAACGGAAATGATATTAAGGTCCCCGAAGGAGGTCTGGGCGAAGGATCTTCAGGTCGATGTTAGTGAGCTGGATAACATACCAACGGATCAGAAATACGTGAGGACCCCGATTAACTACTCCATTTGCCCTCCCGTTGTGACTAAGGTGAGGCTAATATGCTTGTAGATTTTCAATGGCACACCGGCCCCGGCCGATATCAAAAAGCAGAATATCACGGGCTCGGCGGGTGCTGTGTCTGGGCCTAGTGGTTACACATACCATTGGTCCCAGCAAGAATTCTATAACACGACTGGGGGCAGCGTCAAGATCGTAGACCCTGTCACGTTCCCCATCGCGGAGATGTTCTCGGCCGCGTTGGTAGTCCTGGAGCCCGGGGCTATGCGTGAGGTCCACTGGCACACCACCTCCGACGAGTGGTCATACTTCCTCCAGGGATCGGCGCGAATCACAGTATTCAAAGCGCCGACGGCTTCGCGCACTTTCGACTTCACCGCCGGCGATGTGGGGTATATCCCACAGGCACAGGGGCATTACGTCGAGAACACGGGTACCGACGACGTTATATTCCTCGAGGTGCTGCAGGCGAAGAAGTTCTCCGATGTCAGCGCGTCGCAGTGGCTTGCGCTCTCCCCCCGCCAGGTCGTTAAGGATACGTTGAACTTGTCTGACGCGGTGTTGGATGCGCAGCCTAAGGACAAAACGCTCATCAAGCCCGGCAACGCGAACTTAACGGCTATAGCTGCGGACTCTTGAAACGTCCTGATAATGTCCTTGACCAGACTTAATGTTTATACTAGAAGAGGCGTATAGACGCCTTGTTGAGCGGAATATATATAACTAGCGGTTTCTTTTGGAATAGCGGTTTTTTAAGTATATTATTCCTTCATTTATTTACTGGGTGTCTATCTGGGTACGACGGTACGAAATAAAACTGAAGAATTTCGAACTCATCGGTGGTCTCAATTCGTTGCCATGATATCTAAGATAGTCATCTTATGCTCCTTACCTATGTCGTCGTAGATTAGGTACCTGCTCGCTTACGGGATAACGACAAGCCCGCCCTCCTCGCGTCCGCGAGTTGGAAATGACCCCTTTCCTGAGCATCCGCTTTCCAGAGTCATACCGTGCCCGAACATCTCGACGGCCTGTCCGATACGCCGGCCGGAAAGGCAGGCCATTGCGGGCTCGTGCTTGGACATGGGTTGAGAGTGATCTTCAAGAAGATAGGTAATGTTTTTGCCGCGGAGATGTCCCGTCCAGAGCTATAATAGCTTCTTTAACCGTTGACCCGAACTTGAACAACGCCGAGGCTCGTTATACGAAAAGAACAGGTCGAACTGCTCTTTGATATGATACCCATTGTGGGCTCACCGCAGAACATGGGCCTTGGCGTCGCGGAATAACAACCTAATACATCCCTTAAACTGGTGTAGCGCACGATGGTGACGCGCTATAGTCACTGGTAACCGCAAAGAGCGCGTCTCGCACTGGCGTACTTGGTGATGTGATGATCGATCTTGGATTGGGCCGGAACTTTTAGCTGGAGGATAGCTTAGTAAGGGGAAGGCCTGTGGCTGGATTGCGGCTGAGACCGGATACCCGCCACGCCTGAAGAAGTATCCCGTAGTTATATTCCGTAGTATGAGACCTATACTCTATCCGTCTTGGGCCCAGAGATCGGGCTTATAAGTGTTGCCGACACAGGCCGTAGTTATGCCCGTGCCGGCACGAGTAGCCTATAGGTAGGCAGCTGTTGCTCCGACGTCTAGGCCACGGGCATTCCCCGATACCTCTACAACCATCTACCGACCTACTGACGACAACTACCTACGCTGCCATCCACGAGGTTACGCCCCAAGTACTCCATGTCCCGACCGAAGGTAGTCGACAATTACTTAATACTATGCTCACACCATGGCTAGACCAACCCTTTCAGGAACGCCACGGTCACAGCGCCGGCTGAAGTCCGCGTCGCCTGCTACTACTGCTACCGCATATCAGGTAGTATACGTATGGTAACGAAGAGGTACCATGACCGCGTGTCACCGACAGAGAACGAGCCGCGACCCCATCTACGGACGTGCCTATGCCTCATTCATCGAGTCAATAAAGGTGGATCGATGGCTTGAGGTCAACAACCCCGATGAAAGCCCGGGTCCTGGCCAACCCTGAGTTTCGACGCCTTCCGCGTCCTATAGTATATCGCATGCAAGGGCCATGCCGAGAAAGATCCTCGGCTTTCAAGCGACTGTCGCACGCACCAGTTTCCTCGGTGATACCACATTACCTAGTTGGTCCGGAAAAGGCAAAGATGCGGTCAGCCATACCGGATTTGTGAGCTGGCCAGCTCTGGATCAGCTATTGTGGTGCTGTGTTTGCCACTAGACACCCTTCGCTTTCCACGCGGTACCCGACGTTAACCTCGTCCTTGGATGGTTTTGCTGTCGATCGTGAGGGCAACTTCACAATGCCCAGAAAAGGCCATGTCTAGAGCAGCAGTTGAATGGAGTTGCTTCCGCTTGGCCCCAGCATTCAGGGATCATCCCCAGCCAGAACATGCAGATACACGGGCTCCTCGACGATCAACTCGATGGTTTCGCCCAGCAATCGCCACTGGCTGAACCACAGCGTCGCCCCTGCTGAGCCGCGAATGATGGCGAGTCAGTCGCCAAACCCGTCTTCAGACCAAGCCCGTTGATCTTAGGCCACCGGTCTCTCCAACTCCGGAATCGAAATTCAAATGTCCATGATACTTAAGGCCTGCCTATATTCCACCTCTCAACAAGGGAATTAGCGTCGAGAACATCCGAAGTTGCTTCTGCTAGGGGCAATTACACAATCCAGAGCGGTTGCCTCTTGATCTCGGTTTCATTTGGTTGGCTCGGGTCGTAGGTATCAAGAGATCTAGGTAAGAATATCTTGGCAGACCAGCTTGGCGTTCCGAGCCGCCTAGCGGACGAACAGCACGACCACTGCGAGTTTCTTCGACACAGGTATGTATGAGTCCCCTTTTCGTTAGTTAGCACCCTGTCGGCCCTAGTCCGGTTTGTAAGAAGTAGCCTCCACGATACATTTTCCTGTTGTATCTGCTTCTGGGTCAGATAAACTATCCTAAAACTCCATACGGCGTGTCATTCCGTCGATAGGCGTTGGCGGCTACGCCTTTTTTTTCCTCATCTCAACAGCCGCAGATCCCCCACTCCCCCTCCCCAGAAAAAAAAACTCATAAAATCATGTTGTGGGAACCGGCATAGATCGGCGGCCACAGCATCACAAGAGACAATGGGGTAGCATCCGAAAAATATCTAGGTAAACCTGCTAACAGGCGCCAATGTGGGTTTGTTTTCGGGCCTGTGCAATTCCGGCAAGTCGTTTTGAGTTGTCATGGGCGGATTACGTTTCAAGGGGAAGCGATCTGAGGGATCGTCGTTGTTATCGTGCACCTCAACGGCCAAACTTCCTTGACCGCTCTAAACCGCCCCAGAATAATATGACGGCGTTGGTAGCCGTTTGCTCTGCAAAACTAGGCGTGATGCTAAAGCAGTATGCGGCATATCACCGTAGCAGTCCTATGGTCGTGTTCAGAGGCTGCATGGCAGTCACAATTGGCCTTGATAGTGATACATTCATGAACCATGTTTCCTATCAACCATCACGGACGGGCCAGTCCTACAGCACAGCGCAGCACCAAGAGATTTTCGGCCACCCTTTTTCGCAGGTCACCTTTTTATTTACCCGAGCCTTGCCGCCCCATGAAAATCGTGCCAATTCGTTGCCGATCTTCCCTTGTTGGGAATGTTACTATCTGCATTCCGAAAAATCCCCCTCCGTGTTCAATAATAGTCCGATACATATCCACTTCGTGCTGCCGGACGAGAATTCGTCTGCCAATTCCCACGTTCGTCAGTGGGAATTGGGTAAACAATCCTGACAGATGCGCGAAGCGCGGAAAGATACGCCCCCAAGGACTGCCGTCTCGACAACGTACCTGGTCAGTCCCCGCTACGAGCCATTATTCGGGCAAATTCCAATAATTTGCTTAACGTTACTACCTAGAATACGTGCTAAGTCCCCTTGCCGGGTTCTCTAGATGGATTGCGGGGGCTCTTGGTAGAACACAAGGTAACCCTCCCGGGTGCTGAAGGACCAAAACCAGTATTCGTGCTTGGTGGGGGCCTGGAGCTTCCTTCGGCACTAATAACAGTCATCTTGGGGGCAACGGTTCGGCCTACGATGTTCTCCAACTCCGTTCAACGAGGGTGACTGCTATGATCGATACATCGGCTTGTTACGTTCATGGGTAGGTGTCTTATGACACCAAGATTCCTGGGCGAATTGAACGTCGAGGAGTCGAGACGGTTAGGTAGCCATCGACAATGACGGTCACAGTAGATGTGATGATTGAGATATTAACATAGTCAACCACGGTATCATATCGGTTCTCATTTCACTCGCAGTTGGCGGCGAAGTCATCGGTTGCATGAGCCAAATCTAGCACTCAGCTCTCCAACGCAGGCCAGCCAACTCGCCCCTTGGTTCGCAGCCTGGAAACCCGTACGCAAGAGGTCTTCACGGCATATGGAATACAACGCTGTCCGTACTGCTATATGCTGCGGGGCCGAGGACTGAAGGAGCTGGTCAGAATCATGCGGCCTATACTCTAGCCTCTTCGAGAATCGACTACATCAACCGAGGTTGACACCCTCTCACTCATCGTGTCGAATTGCCCCAAAAACACTCCCGAAAAGACGGCCCACTCCTATCGTCTGGATGTCCCTGTCGTGATTGTACACCGCCAGACCTGTGAGGGGAATCGTCGATGTATCAAGGTGATTATGTAAAGCAACTGGTCTCTCTCTCCAAACGGAGGCTGGTTGGTCCCTGAGGGACAGGGCTGATCCTCAACACAGATTGTCTGCAGTGAAGCTTGTGCTAAGCCTCAAGTACCTAGGCTAGCTTGTACAGAAACCCATCTACGGTTATAGGTAGTAGGTACACGTGCTTGAGTCGCTTGATGGCGCCGACTACTAGAATCGAGGCTAGCTATCATTCTGCTAAATATCCGTGGCTTTCTATTATCTTTTCTTTTCTAGGCGTATAAATCCACGGTCTGAGTATGGTCTGGTATTCTCAAAACATACGTTTACTTGAACTGTTTCTTCCTGGCACCTCGTGTTAGCCCGTACGCCCCCCCTGATCAACTCTCACATCACGCCATGGACGAGGCTCCAACGCAAGATCGACCGGCCAGCATGATACCGGACAGTACAAAGACCGATCTTTTCAAATCAAGGGATCCTGATTCGAGAACAGGTGCTACAGCAGCGCACCCTTTCCACGTGTCTCGTCGACTCACGAACCATGCAGCCAATGTCTTGGGAACCAACCATGCTCGAAATCACGAGCTACCTACAGTAGCTACCTGTCTAGCAGGATTTCGCAGCCGTAGACTACTAGACAGGTACGTCCAAGGGAGGTACATAGAACCCAGTTGTGCATGTAATGCCGTATTGCGTCGCATCAAGCGCGACATCCAGCAAAGCAGGCGGCAATTGTGCCGCAAGACATGCCCGCTTAGTCAACCGGGGGGGTGTTGTTTATTCCGACAGGGGCGGGAAAAAAAACCCCCAAATGACACCACGACGCGCATGGGGTTTCGTCGACAAGCTACACGCGCGGCCTGATCGCTAATATTAGATACAACATCTCTCATTACGAGTAAGTCACGCCATTGAGGATACGTAGGTACGTTCCGTTAGTACCGCCCGAAGTATAACCCCGTTGGGATTTTAGATTTTAAGGTTGAATGCAAATCATCACCCAAGTTGCCAACAATAACGGGACGACGGGAAAGAAACCACTCGACGACAGGGCCAAGGGTTATAATAGGGTACATACATAGGTTCGCACGCAGGGAACGTTCTTACGTACATGAGAGAGAGAGCGAGCTTACGCAAGTTATTTATCTAGTGTATGTATTTGCTCACTCCGAATTGCTAAGACGCCCCTTGCAATACATTATAAATCTCACGCCTGGATATCGACGTAATGGAATCCTACCCAGCCAGGGGGGAGGGCGAGGGGAGGGGAAGGGGGGGGTTAGCGAACCAGGAACAACACGCATGCACAACCCCATGAAATCCCCATCCTGATATCCCGAGGATCAGGGCCTGCTGGTTTTATTTTACCTCATGGGAGAATCACACTGGCATGGATCCCCGACGGGAAAACGATTAGGCAACAGAAATCCAGGGGTTCTGGGATCCCGCACCGCACGTCGTGTCGACGGTCGTGTCGTGTACTGAGTACATTATGCGGGCGTGGAGAGGGGGGGGGTAATTTGTTTACGAAGCTGAACGCTGTTAGGGTCGAACCAACAATTCTTCCAACGGTATGGTATGTTAGCCGTAGTCGTAGTAGTTGTTGCAGGCCCCCCCTTTTTCCTGCCCTCTATAACGGCCGTTTTTTTGGATACCAATCCCTCGGAGACGTGCTGCGTAGACCGGGGTTCGTGAGAAAATGCACGTCGTTACTGTATGTACTTCGTCCATCACCGTTGGGTTACGTTACGGGGGTACGTACAGCGCGGCAAACGACGCGCAGACAACGATAACACGGCGATTCGGGGAGGCGGAAAATCCCGCGAGCATGAACCCCAGGCTCGCGAGACCCGCGACGCGTACGTTCAATTGCCCCCCCCAGGCTGGCTCCAGCCCGGAGCCTACCTCGTAATCGGACTCGCTAAGCTGTGGACATTGGTCGAGCAGGCCGGGCCGGACGGGGCCGGAAAAAAAAGATCGCAGATGCAATCAGGGTAGAGCCGGGCCAAGCGTGGCCCCGTGCGATCCGCGCTTACCTGTCTCTGGGCCCCCTCCCCAGGGGGGAATGGAGATGACGAACGCGCTACGGTATGTAGGCACAGTCGGCTGGGACTGCACTATTCTGGGGTTGCCCTCCCCCCTCCCCGTACCGAGCAATCCGATCGGGGTATAAGCACGAGTGATAGTGCGACGGGAACCGCGCAGCGAATCCACTCTTCCCAGATAGGGTCGCCGTGGCGTAAGCAGCGGCGGGCGACGACGGGGCTGAGAATTCTGGATACAGGCGGGCGGGATATGGGTGTGGGCATGCAGGACGACTGATTGGTAAGTATTGGAGTAAAATGAAAAACAAAAAACAAAAAAAAGGGGACGTTGAGAGTTGATAACTTTGGTGATTGGGGGTGGGCCGCCGCAGAGAGCAGAGCAGCCCATCGCATGCTATGCACGCCCGAAGCAGCAATGATAGCCACGATGAAAATCTGCGTCTCGAAAGCAAAATGCAGGCTGTCGCGTCGTGTTCTATTCGGGCTTTCCTTTGCACGGGGACAATCACTATACGATCCATCTCGACGGGCAGGCCAAGACGGGCGCAGATGTAACATTGGGGCTGCTTTTTCGTTTCTGTTTTTTGTTTCTGTTTTTGTTTTTGTCCTTGAGATCCCCGTCAATACCTACATCACATTACATTGCGGCGCCCAGCATAAGCAGGACAGCATACTTACCCGTACGCCATATAAATAAGGAAAAACCAACCCGGCGTATCTGGGATCTGCAGCCGAGCGAAACCCCCTCCTCTTCCTCCCCCCCCCCCCTTTTTTCCCCCAGGGGCTTATCGGCGACCATGGGTACGTAAACGTACGTAGAAAGGTATTTTACCCCATTGCCCTACGGCCTGGCAGGCTGCACGATTCCCCCAGGTACCCGCAAGCCTACGTATGCCCTCACGGCTACACCCAGGAGCCCGTAAGCTTGGCGGTGGGTCGGCGAGGCCTACGAGTCCCGGCCGCATGTCACAGTAGATAGATAGATAGAGATAGGATAGTCCTATAATAGCAAAGCTCGAATGAAAAACCTACGGGTGCTGTGACGAGGCCCCTATCACCGCGTCCAGTCGTTGTATGTCGCCTCCCCAGTCAGCAGGCTTCGAAGTCGCGAAAGGTGTGAAGTTTTCGCAGCGGCGGCGCAGGAAGACGCTGATCAATCACAGCAGAGCCTGGGCAGGTGTGGCAATGCGTGGCAAGGGGGGGTGGAGGGCGGAGTCGAGGAACCCGACAACGTGGCTCTGGGATTCATGGGCCGTCACCCACGCCATTGGTCGTCGAGGGGAGCCGGGGGTCCCTTATCTTCGTTTGCTTCCTTTTCCATGCGGTGTACGTCACGAACCCGGTGACGGGACGCCATGGCCTTTCTGTGTAGAGTCGTCAATGGTCCCGTAGGGAAAATGCACATGTCGTGTGATCTCGGGGTCCGGCCCGAGTTGAACTGGCTCCGAGAAGTTGAAGTTGATGTTGAGTCCGGGCTCTCTCTGTCTCTGTCTCTATCTCTATCTCTCACCATTTCGCCGGCATCGAGAATGTCGTGGTGTACCAGTCCAACAGCGGCTTCCGCCAGGGCCGCGGTCTGGGAATCTAAGAATAGCGAAACGCAGAAACGGAACGCGCATGCAATTTTGCTACTAGTCGCTTTCTGGCCCCGAGTGGGCGAGCGCGGAGCGGTAGCGGGCCGACCCCCTTTCTCTAAGATCGATGTTCATTCGCACGTTTTACCTCCAACATGTCGGGGCCGCGGCCTCGATTGGCTCCCCGTCCGATGGAGCTGACGTCCCCATCTGCGGTGGGCGTCACCCGCAAAAGACAAACCAAAAAAAAAGTAAAATAAGCAAATGCAGGTTTCCCGTGGTTCGTCAGACCACACCGTTAGCAGATGGGCGTAAGTAGGTGCCTGTTCTGGTCATCCGTGTCAGCAGCGCCCTCACCTAGGTCAGCAAAGTTGCATTAGGTTGCGTTGGATTTGCCCTGAATCCCTGGGGCCGTGAGGTAGTCTCCGGCGTCACAGGCGCGTGCTGCGTGCTGGAGGTACTGTGCTGAGGAACGGTTAACAGGGCATTTTTGCCTGCTGCGTATACCTTCGTCGCTGGGCCTGCCGACATGGCGTTCGCGGTTGGGGCAAGACGACGAGGGGGGGGCTACTGAATCCGGAATGGCCTGCATGGTACCTGCGTGTACCTGGGTTGAATCGGGTACAATCGTCTACCTGGCGATACCTGGCGATACCTGGCGCGGCCGCGGCACATGACGAAGCTGATGCATATCCTGCCATTCCCTGTTGTTGGGTCAACGTCTGGGAAACGGAGTTTCAGATGCTGGTTTTGCATTGCGACCGCGAGATCGGCCGCACACGCGAGCACCAGAGAAAAAAAAGGGGAGCGCGCACGCGCGTGAGGCGTCGCTGATCGTCGTGTAAGTATTCCCGTACAGCAGGGTAATCCTGTGCGCGCTTTGTGCTGTGAGCTCGTGAAGGTATAATACTTGTTAGCAATAATCAAACTACCACCTATAGACGAGGGAGGTATCTCGCAGGGTATTCCTCAAGAGCGGATACAACCCCATCCATCAGCATCTACTGCCACCTAGACAGATATTATAACCCTTTAGTATTTTCACCGTAAATACAACACACTGATAGCACACCAACTCTCAGTCGATCGGGCTGGGTTTATGCATATACGGAACGGAACGCCCTGCCCGGGCATCACTCCGTACTAAAAAAGTAAAACCTCACTCCTGGGATCCTCCCCTCTGCGGGAGAGAGAGGGGCCGGAGAGACGCGAGAGATCAATTCCATCAATTGCGAGTCGAGACGCATGGGATTGTGTAAATTCCCGAGGCGCACGCAACAGAAAAAACGAGCCAGCTCCTCACCAAGCCTGCTTACCTACCGTAGCACCGACAATGGACACATGACCGGGCAAGCCAATGCATCCTGGGCCCCGCAGACTTGAATCCGATGAAACCCTATCCCAATTTCCGCCGTTCGCTTGTCGCCATTGGTACATGATTTCCAGAGTGCCGGGTCAGGGTCCGAGTCGATGTGGACGCGAGGGCGTCAAGGTCAGGAAAAAGAGGGGAGGGTGGGAGGTGCAACCTTACCCATGGCAGACTGTTGCATGTCCACGCTGCGGATCTGATTGGCTTTCTCGCTGCCTGTTCGTTGCCATTCACTGGGCGTGTCGCTATCATGAGGTCAATCCTGGCCAAGGGGACGGTCAAGGATCGTGTAGTGTACTCAGCACAGCAGATATCCGGTACCATGAAAAGCGCTGGCGTGAAATCATATGCAGCGCGGGCGAGCCGCTAGCATTCTTTCATTGGAGACTGTGGATGCAGATGCCTGTCATCCACGCCTTGCTATCTCAAGACGGCTTGTATCGAAATCAGAGACAGTTCAAACAGGCTCTCTGGTGGCCTTGCTCAGTTCCTTCGCCCCGTCCCCGTCCGCGTCCCCCTTCTTGTCACGATGGCCGAAAGAACAGCGCACGCTCAACATGTATCATTCCATTCCTAACACAACAGTAGAGCCTTTTTGCAGCCCCAACATGATCCCGGCCCAATGCACTCGCTTTCCCTATCCATTCCAAAAAGTAAGCCAAATCGTTGAGCCGACGTAGCAAGACAACTGGGAAAAGCCCATAAACCCTCCACTCCACCCAGAGAGCAGGATCCTGCCCACTCGATAGAAACAAAAACCACAAAAAAGGAAATTTTCGTCATTTCCCGATCTATAGATACGAAATCTTTGGACACCTGTTTCATGCTTGTTGCCTGCACCGTCATGGCAGGATCATAACTTCTTGAACGCTTCGTGACCAAATAGACAATAAATCAAGTAAACGATGTTCCCCCTCTACGCCTGCCACATGTTGGTCCCAATGGAGTAATTTTCTGATGACTTGAATCAACTGGAAAACTTGCAAAATACGGGACGGGTTGACGCCTGGGATATCGAAAGATGCATGACGGTGGGTGTCGGTTATTCCGCCGAAAATATGTTGTTGTACACGGTTAAACATGGGGCTACGGTAGGGTTTCTCCATAGCCGCTGTCGAAACTAGCTTTTTCAAAGCTCGTCTTGTTAAGGGGGGTGGATCGGCCAAAGACATTTTTGCTGATGTTCTTCAGCTTCCCCACAGATGAATCAATCGTCTCGGGATTTGGTATGTAGACGCTCGTGGCAGGCTGAACCCTGATACGGCAAAATAGCGTCGAGAACAGGAATTGATCCCCGTTGGAATCCCACAATGGTAATGTACGGAAGCCTCGTTTCAGGTTGCTCAGCTTTGCTGTGTAGGTCGCCACGGTGGGGTTGCGGCCACTGATTGTTTCTCCATCCGGGGACAGCTTGACACTAAATTTAACGAAGACCAATTCGGGGTACTTCGTCGTTACTTTGAAATCGCCGGGGAAATTGAATTCAGGGTCGAATCCGTTTTCCTTGACGATCGACGTTCTGACCTTGTCCGGTGTGTCGCTCTGGTTGGACGCGTCGCCTGCGCCATCATGCTTGTCCCTCTTGTCGTTTGCGTGGAAGACCTCCATCTCGACGTATGGATCCATTGTGCGATGCGACGGTAGACTGGCAGGACGCATGAGCCGTTGTGCCGAAATGATATCTATGGTAAACGTCAGGTTCTGACGCTCTAGTTTTCCTAAGGCTTCATCAGGTAGGCCGTGAGTTAATATCCGAATCGTCCGCATCGATTCGGGCTTCAGAACATAGCCCGATTGATCCGTACCGCCAGCAAACATAGCTTGGTTCAATTGCATGCCAATATCAAAGGTTTGCCAGTTGAGCGCGGCCATCTGGACACCTTTACGCCAATACACCAGCGGATTGAAATTGTTGGATGCAAGTCGTGAGTACTGGGGATAGACTCGCATCATGTAACGCATGTTATGGCGAGTCAGCAGTTTCTTAGACCCTGGTGCCTTCGAGTGCTTTTTGAACGTCCCTTCCATGAAAGATAAGATGTGGTTGCTCTGCTTGCATTCGGTAGATTCGAAGCCACGGAATTTCACTCCGCTGCAGTACACCCCGAGATCACCCAGAGCCTTGACGATCTTGCTTGTTTTCCGCTTGCTGTTCATCTCTTCCTCGGTTTCGCAATCGCTTGTACTGCTGCTAACAGGATCATGCACTGCGCCCTCCGTTATGGTGTTCACCCTTTTCCCAATTACTCGGCGGGATTGTTGGGTGGGGCCAAGGAGTGGACTGGAAGTAAGGGAAGTAGGAGGAATATTTCCGGGTTCTATCGTAACAGGTTTCGAAAAAGGGGAAGTGAGGCTATTGCCTCGTCGTCGGCCATTCGTCTCGGTTCCATTGCGTTGTTGGTGGCTGGGATGCGTCCCTTTCACCTTGATCAAGATGCGATACCTGAGGTCTGAGGGAGATGGAAGCTTGTCCGCAGATGGGTCCAACGGCTCCGTAACAAGGCGAGGCCCAAATATATCCTTCATCGTCTCCGCCATGATCTCTTGCTGCGCAGCGTTGCAATGAACTTCGAGTGAGACAAATAGGGGAAATGGACTCGCAGTGAAAGCGTACTTATTCACCGTGTTAATAACCTCGCGGAACGAGATGGCGTTAGTGAGCGCGCGCCCATGTTTGACGACTGGTTGCCCATCAGAGCCGTCCCAGCAGTCGATCTCAACACTGCGACAACCTCTGAGGAGTGTCATAATGTAGCCTTCTACAGAAGACACATCTGCCACTTGCCGACCGATAAGGTACGTATTATGTGAACTGGAGATGAAATACTCGTTGATGGGCCGATCGAGCACATAGTTGGTTGGCTCGCGTAGTAGATGATCGTTGTCCTTGGATACAAGATAGGCGGCAAGGCCTTCTTCTTTCATGGTGACGGCATGAATGACAGACCGACCTGACGCGTCCTTTGATTTTGTTCGCTGCGCGTAGCGCATAAATCTCGTTTCCCAGAAGCTGGGATTACCGTCCACATCTTCGCCTTGAACGTCGCGAAGAAAACCGCGGAAGTCTGCCCACGTAATACCCTTAATCAGGTCCGAAGCTATTTGGCGATAGATTATTCGGACATCCTTTCTTCGCTTCATTTCGCGGACAAAAACCTGAAACTCTGCGAAGTTGAGCTGATTTGATTTTGTCATATCGGCGATAGCAAATTTCGCCCTGAGATCCTTCTGCGCCATGTGTATGTGTAAGTTGCGACAGACTCGTTCAACACCAAAGAAATCGATCAATTCTTCCTCTGCAGAGTGAGTTTTGTTGCCGAATCGTTTTGCCATCTCCCCATTCCAAAAGATGCGAACGGCATTCTCATTGAACGCCATCAATGACGCCATATGAAGCTCTCGGTGCTTTGAGATAGAATCGAGAGCAGTGACCCACTGTGTGAAAGTTTCCTCGTCATCAGCGATGAGATGCATCTGCTTGCTTCTGGAGGTATCCGGCAAAGCGTAGAAGATGGTGAAGAAGCGCCCTTCCTCCGTGTCGGGAATGCAATAATCAAGCCGATATTGCCGAGTATCCGAGCCTATCCTGATGTCTTTGATATCGTCTATATATATGCATTTCAGGGATCGTCCTTTGTCCCAGACGATTTTTCCGGCGTTTAACTCGAGGGTGAATAGCATGCGCTTGTACTTCTTTTTCTTGGAAATTTTCGACAACATCGTTCCCTTGATGAGTGCACGAGGTAAGACCGGGCCTTCGTCAACGTCAGTGTTGGAAAAAGAGCCTGTAATAGAAGGCGCTCTGCTGCCGGAAGAAGGTTCCCGTGCCGTAGCATCGGCGCCCAGAAAATACTCGCTAATCTCATCATATATCTCTTCGTCAGAATCGGTCAGTACGACAGGGTCAACCGGTGCTGTGTTGGTACTATCACTTCTCCGTCTCAGAATTCCAGGACCAAGGCTGACGTCTCGACTATTTGGCGCGGCCGATGACTGCCGGCGTGTCCTCGCAAATTTATTCGAGAACCGCCTTATTAAGCCTTTCCCAGCGGAGCCCGCGTTCATAAGATCGGGAGGCATGGCGCCATTGTTTCCATTAAGTATGCCAGCACCGATGGAGTTGATGCTGGATTTGTGGGTGAGAAGAGGGTCACCTAAGTGAAGAGGAGGCGGTGGGGGGAATGTCTCAACATCTCGGTTATGGAATGAGTCTGGTGAAGGTTGTATAGAGCTGTTTGTGGTCACGCCCGAGTTCTCTGGGGAGATCACGGGCGAGGCGTGAGAGCTTGATGCCACGGTTGAGGCGCTTGTGGCCGAAGTAGGTGGTATTATATTGGATTGTGCTGTTGTGAGTGGCTGCGTAGTTTGGACATGACAAGGACGCGTCCTTCGCAGTACCGAGCCCTGGCTAGATACGTTCGGTGTGCCCGAGGATCGGGTCTCCGGGCTAAGGCGCCCAGATTGCACGGTTGAAGGCATGGTGGCTAGGACGGGAAATAAAAGGTGTGACGGGGCGGTAGAAAGATTGCTGTGCGTAGAAGAGATTAGGGGGGCGATATTATAAAGTGTTCGGCAGAATTAGCTTCATCTTTCTCAACAACCTAATCAATCCACACCCCGGGAGAGAGATGAAGAAATTAATGGCGTAGGAACCTGGTCGTGAAATGAGACACGGTTCCTTACGTGAGCGCAGGACCTGGGAATAGCTTGTTAATAACGAGGAGTGGCTTTAAGGCTGCAGAGCATCTCGGTGCTTTCCACGTTGTTGGCGGCAGACCGTACCTGCAAGGGTGTGTCCCGAGATTGATGTACAGGGCGGTCCTCAGTACCGATCTTCGACAAAGGTACGTCGAGGTACAACTCTGGGCAAGGTTTGTGAGAACTGCGTCTGGCATGCAGCAACGGGGCCTGAGGACCAAGGGCCTGGCTGGGGTGGGCGATCGGCCGATGTTGCAATAGCTCGAGGAGGAGGTGGCAGGTAGCATGCAGGTCGCTGGTTTGGGCATGCAGAGTTGGGGGATTCGCTTCCAGGTCTTGGGTCCCCCGGCTGTGCGCCAGAAGAAGCTGATATAGGGAATCGTGACCCCCGCTGTGCGCACAGAACTATGGTTATACCTCGGGAGGCGCTTAGAGGGGCGACCTCTTGAGACCGACTCCCTTATAACCCCGTGGTTTGACCAGCTTTTTGTGGGTGCGGCCAATCTCCTGTCGAGTCAGCGCCGCATCAATGGAGTGCTAGGTGCTGTAGCGCCCGAGGCCTGGTATAACTTGAGCGAGCCGTCGTCAAGACAATTGGACCTGTACGTAAGCCGCGAGGAAACGGGTCCAGGAAGACGAGAGGTGGGTTATTGGCCTCGACCAGCAATTTGGTTTCCAGGCAGAGAGGAAGCTGTCCGAAAGGGGGGGGGGGATATAAGGAGTCAACCGGGGGGCTATGACGGGGAGGTAGGTAAGGTAGCCCTGGTGGTGAATGGGGGACGTATGGACGTGTAAGTGTGTATGTATGTTAGAGCGAGCAAGGCAATATACTGAGTGTGTGTGCGTGACAATAGGGGCCGCAATGGCCGGCTCGTCGTCGCAGAGTGCTGTTTGCCCGTCTGACTGTGAGCTCGAGAATCGACCTCCGAAATAGGTACGTCTGATGGGCTCTGCCGTGCAACGCAAAATGTGGGAAATACTAGGCCGTACTGAGAAAGAAATAGGTAGACTCAGGCTGTGGTGATAATGGGGATGCGGCGAGTGCGCAGCCGGCTTTTCTAGTTGACTAACAGTGGCAGACAGACAGCAAGCCTGTGTCGGCCGGTGCGTCGCAAAGGGGAACTCAAACCAAGTATCTTAAAAAAAAAAAAATCTAAAATAAATAAAATAAAATAAAATAACAGTTTACACAAGCGACCCGGCCCCAGTCCACCCCCCCAAAAAAATCAAGACCAGAGCCGATGACTGGCTGACCTGTCTAGCTCAAGCTTGGGAAGTGCGGTGTGGATGGAAGACGGCGGGCGGGGGCCCGGGCAGGGCAGGGCCCAGCAATTACCAGCTATTGGATTAGAGTTGGCGCGTGTCTTCTAGCAAGGAAGTTGGCGAATCTCCCTTCTGAAGCGCAGCAACGCAGGTGCCTAATAAAAGGAGAAGTGACGTTGTTGATCCTTTCTTTCGGCTTGTGTGATTTTCTGCTTTCTTTTTTCCCTTTACAGTCTGTAGAACAGCCAAAGAGACGCAACGTGCGAAAAGTCCCTGACAAGCCCGAGAATGGCAAAAAGCTCGATTAGTCAGGGCCCATTGACGATTTGCCTATAATAACGTATAATGATTACCTACAATTTAGATAGTACCTATTTACGGTCTGTAACAGGTACCTAGGTACCTATTTGATACTGATACAGGTACAGATATACAGCCAGCCCGGGAGCACGGTGCGTGTACCAAGCCAACGCCAACGCCAACTCAGATAATGGATTATTACCCATAAATATTCCGTATATTCCGTATATTCCGTGAATCGTCGACTAAAGTATACGGACTACCTGCTCGAATACGGCCGGAGGTTTTATATCAGAATAGGTAGGAAGCAAATTGGCAGCTAGTGGTGCAGATTTCCAGCGCCGGTAATAATGCGCCGCGCTAGGACATTCCAGTGCGCGCTAGGCAGAATGCGGCATGTCCATCGCTGGATCTAGTACCTGATGGGTACTACCCTGCGCCCCTATACCTAGCGCTACAGTGCCCAGGGCTCGTCAGGGCTCGTCAGGGCTCGTCAGGTATCGATTCCGCTCTGCGATGTACATCGGTGCCGAGCACCTGGCCGCGAGGGTACGTCGCCAGCGTACCGGTCTTATACTGCAAGCAGGCCGCGGGTATTGGTAGATATTGCCTCGTCTAAGACGTCTATAAGTCTGTCCGGAATATACAATGTCCACCCAGATGCGACTCTGTGTCTACTAGCGCTACCTTATAGAGTACCAAACACGTGCATCGTATACTAAGCAGGCAATTCCCCCCTACAGCAGCGGGATTCGGGCCAGCACCGCATCCACCTACAAATGTACTCAGTAGAGTAGGCGCAGAGATGCATGGCAATTAACAGGACACTTAGCCGAGCCTCCTCGGGTACCAGAGCCCAATTGTGCCTTGTTGGATATTGATTGTTCATTCTTCGCAATTAGGAACCGCATTGCGAGTCTAATAGCCCTCGCAGAGCCTATTGGCCAAGATATGGCTGGGCCGCCTAGGTTCAGGATCAGACAACCGCACAGGGAATCGGACTTACGACGATCGCCAACAAATCAAAGCAGCGCCAAAGTATCCGTGATATCCTGTTACTCGCGTGTAACCCAGTGTTGGCGGTAATATCCCACGAATTGACGTCCGCTCTTGATTGAGGTACACATTTGCGAAAAGGTACGATGTGTGTCGCATGTCTCTCCGTCTTAGATAGATACACTAGATAGGTCGGTAGATACTCGAATGATTCAACCATGGTGCTCTCTCCTGGACCGGAGAAGGCCAACGCCGAAGCGGGACGGTGGCAATTGCGGAGAGAAATTCTCAATGGCTCCTGTCCAGGTAGACGGTTGCGTCGGCCACCGGGGAATAACGGTGCTCTGTAGGTATCGATACTTAGCTGTCAGCCAGCCGTGGCCCCAGAGCTCGCCAAGGCTGTATCTGGGGTTTCCCCAGGCTGGCGGGCAAGGAATCGAACGTCACGATTCTGTTGGGTGCCTCTACCCGAGAGTTATGTCATAATATTAAAGGAGGGTGGTATCCACCACATAACAAACAAAAGGGGGTCAGACTCCAAGCGCGAGCACATGATGATGAGCACCCTGAGGAATTAGGTATGTAGTTACAGTACTTCGTACAATGCCCTAGGTATTGGCAAGGTGGCTTTCCGGCGTTAGGCTGAACCTAAACAATTGAGCTACGTGCGTGGAATCGTGGATGGCGCAACATGCCATGCCTGGAAGTGATGGGGAACAGCTTTTAAGCGCTGTTAGTGGAGTTAGTAGGCGCCTTGGAGCCTCATGGAGTACCGCGAGAGGTACCTGGGCTGGCAGTCGACGGGCTAAGGGATCTTACAAGCTCATTGTACGTCCATAACTTACCGGTCGCGAGTAACGAGTTTCGCATGGCCTTCCAGCAATACCGGTACCCACACGCTACATCATGACACCGAGACAGGCGGGTAGGCGATGTATTCAGAAGGTAGACAGACTACTGAGTAACTGGCGAGCCGCGACGGCCGGGTCACTGTTGAAGTCATGATCATGTTACGTCGTAAGGTTGTCCGTAACTGAAAATGTCTGACTCCCCATCCATGCTAGCCGCCCCCATCTTCTTGGGTAGCTCGCGAATTAATCCCTCTTGATTTGACGGTCAAACTCTGTGCGGCTCTATACAGTTGGTCAATCGCGGCGCAAGGCGGCACGGGCAAGTATTCGGCAAGATAAGCCGGTAGGGCTTCACCGTTGTTTTTGCGCCTGCCAGTTTAGTCTGACATGGTGGACATGGTGGACACGGTGGACATGGTTGACGGACCGGATAATAGGATGAGAGTGAGATCGCCATAACCCATTCCACGAGAGAGGCCTCCAGCGCCAGGTCAGATCTTAAAGGCACGATTGTGGGAATATGGCAGTCCTGCATTTCAGATAAAAATGGGTATATTGCGTCATCCCGTTGTGCTGTCCACGGCCGGCGGGAGGTACATGGGCAACGCCTCAGACCGACGTGGATGGAGAGGTACCTGGACGCCCTGGAAGTGGAAGCCGTACATGCCACACATCGACGAAGACAGAGCGCGTACCATTCTGTAACATTAGCCCGCCGTGCTGGAGCTGCCATCAGGCGCCCAACTCCAATCTCGTATGGCATGCACAGCGTGAAATGAAAGGATTTCTGTGTAGCCCCCAAGACAATTACCACTCTGGCCCGATGCCTGTCATTCACCTGCATGCATCACAACACGTGCTTAATCGCGATTAACTTGCTATGACAGCATCAAAAATGGCCTGATCCACACGCTACCTAGGTTGCGGAACTCCAAGCGGGCAAATGCTGTGGTCGGTACAGTATGTAAGTGCACATAGCCGGTCAGCCACGGCAGGGGGGACAATTCGGAGGACGATGGCGCGCACTACTGAGATTCATTAGATATTGAGTGCGGTATATGGAAGAGCGGGATAGCAGAGCAGAGCAGAGCAGACCTCGGGAGTCTACCCAGATGCTGTTTCCCAGGCGCCGGGTAGGTCGTGGACGGAGTGGGCGCCAAGGGTCGCTAAGCCAAGGGCGCGAGAGCCAGTGGTGTTAGTAGAGTACAGTGCAGTACAGTAGGTACAGTATAGCACAGCACAGCACATCGGCAACTACCAACAGTACCTATCTGCGCTATAGCCGATAGCCTATAGGTACCTGTCTACGGCCTGTAGGGCATGTGCTGTCGGTATCCGCGCCGTAGCAAGCACGGTGCACGGAACCACCTAACCTAACCTACTGCGTAGGGACAGTACACTAATGACGGATACCCGGAACGGTAGTACGGAGTAAAGTGCTACACTAGCAACCTAACTGCGGTGGAGAGGGGTTCCCATAGGGCAGCGCAGGGAGCCGGGGTCCTGCTTGGTTGTTGAGAGATCCATAACGACATCATCGACCGGGGCTTGCTAAACCCCGATCCACTACGGCGGTGACAGGAGCCTACCAGGTGTGTACATTGTACAGCCCGTAGCCCAGTACGGAATACACACCGCGCCATCTACCAGTACACTGCTACACCCGTGCTGGGTATACAGGTAAGTGGTAGGCAAATCCATTATAGTGTACGCACTGCTTGCCTATTAACGAGGTTGCGTGGGCAGCATCGTGAGAGCGAGGCTTTTTCTTCAGAGAAGCTTTCCTGCTTTATATGAAACTATAGGTACCTTACTGTGTTCCGTACTGTGATCACAACTCGTGCCCTGGGGCAATGGAAAGGCCCGAAGCAAATCTGAAGCACCAATGGTCCGTTTTGGAGCACAGCAGGCCAATTTATTTTGGGAAGCTCTGCCGAACCCAACTCTTTCTTTATTCATCACCCAAAATGTGGCTTGTGTGGCCGGACCCCATCCACAAAAATATAAGGTACCTGATGTGACTGATGTGTATACCTGGCGTGTTAGATGTGTGTAGGCACATTACCTTTGTCGGCGCTTCTCCACAGAAATACATCGGTTTTAACACCGTGCACATGGCCTTGAAAATAGACTTCCCGTTCTGTGAGTGCGTAACCCGACTGTGTGGCTGCTTTTTGGGGAACGTTTCGGGGACGTTTCGGGGTGTCGCTCAGCAATGGTAGTTCGTAGGCGCGGATTACGGAATAGGTACCTAGATGAGTTCAACATGGCAGGGATAGACCAGGCTTTCAGGAGGTACATGTGAATTACTGAGTAGTGGATCTACGCCTAGGACGATGGTGCGTACGCCACAATCGAGCCACACAGTTTTCATTCTCGGGATAAGAGAAATCGGGCTCGGTATCTAACGTGCCTACCATACTGCCCGGCTTACCGGCCACTGCTCGGCTACTTCACCTACTTAGTATTTATTACAACTTAATTGACAAGGGGAGCGCCGTATTCTTGTTCTGTCCACGAGGTACGATGGCAACCGACCAGGCAGTACGGTAGGGCAAGCGATGGGGCTAATAACACGTTAACTTGAAGTTACATACACGAAGTACGCACTCTCTGCTTTCGACGTCTCGTCATCGACTTCGCCCATGAATGTACAACATACCGGTAGGTCCCCAGCACGGAACATGTCCCCTCCTCGTCGACCCAATGGATGCAAAGCATGCATCGGTAGGGAACGACCATATGTACGAAGTACCAGCAACTGCATAGTATAACCGTATTGTCGATCACTCTGGCACTGCTTGGGACTGCTTGGGACGCTCGCCTTCAACCGCAACAGACCAACACACAACGCCCTATCAGACTGGGCGCCCGTCACCTGACCATCCATCGACCCAACGTTTCCCCTGGTTTCAACCCTGGTGGCTGTGACGGCGGCAGTCCCTAGCAGTGGCATTTGTCAGGCGTCAGAATGGAACGTGAGTGGGCCGGAAACAAACCGTTACTACCTCTCTGCAGTTAACATATCGCATGGCTCTTGTTTCATTTTGGCCATCCCGAGGGCGGGATGCTGGTCATGCCCAAAGATCGGCCACACGTACGACGTGATCTACCATGCGCTGTCTCTTACTCATTCATTTTATCGAACGAAACTACGCGAGGCGCCTCCACCATTGGAGCAAACCGCCTGGGTCGTGGTCGTTTGGTCACTCACCGACTTCTGATGACATGCTGGTCAACTCCTGCGTATCACGTCACCATTTCTCGCAAGGGGGAACAGAGCAACATGAACACAATGATGCATTGACGGCCGAATACGTCTCAGCTCTGATCAAAGCCACTGAATTTGAATTTACCGTGCAGCTTCAAGCCAGACGGATATGGAGCCGAGGCCGAAACTTCCGCCAAGCAAGCCCGGTGACCGGTCCCTGGAAATTGTCACCACCCATTGCCTGGTTCACTTGAGCGCCTCTACCACCCAGCAGGTAGGTAAGGTAAGGTAAGGCCCGGTCTGGTACCTAAAGCTGTATGGCGACGCCCCTCGCATTACTAGGTACCTATATCATAATTCCTTATCGAGACAGGCCAGCTTCCCCAGACTCCCAGAAATGGCTTGAAGTCCGTCAAAGGGACCTTAATTGCTCAATTGCTGGTCCCACAGTCATCCTATCTCCCCCACTACATATGAATAATCGGGAGCCCATCATCTGCGACGACCGACGGGGGCTCAAAGTTGACGTGCCCACCCTCATGATCTCCATCTAATCTATAACAAAGCAGCAGAGGCCATTTACTAGCCACACATGCACTGTGCCGTTTAAGGCAAACTGAGGCCACTCAAGATACGCATCGTCTGGTTCATTTCCAGTGGCCGCAAATCCGAATCCCACGCCGCCGCCAAATAGGATCTCTTTGAATTTGGAAGACGTCGTACTCTGGGTCGCATAATCATCTATAAAGCCATTCGCTACTTTGCCCAATCAACGCTTGCCTGCTTAATGCCGCTTATGGTGACACTCAGTTGGTAATGCTGCGGAGCATCAAGCTGCGGCCCATCTAGGAAAACGGACCTGAAGCCAGCAAGCTGCGTCGGTCTCATTGTCCTCATTTGTCTTCCAAGAATTCAATGCAATGCTACATATCGATAAAAAGCGTGACCCGCCGTCGCTGCTGCCTCGCTATCTTTGTACCTAGGCCCATTTGCCTCGCTCCGCAAGGGGGATTGGAATAATAAACCATCTAGCGCCGCTAATAAAGACATTTCGAATCGGTCGAAACGCCACCAGTCCCAACAAAGGACCCATTCTCACGATGAAGGTCGGGACAGATAAAAGTGCACGGCAACTTCGGCTTTCTTTTTTTCCTTCCGAAGCGCAGTTGGGGAAATTGATTGGGGTTATTTTTCATACGTGAGAAAACGTACCTCCGTTTTCGCTTCGAAGAAGAGGGCAACAAAAAAAAAAACCAGCTCGCTCTCCGGAATACACCGAAAGTAATTTACCTACTATCTTGGTCTGTTAATTCTACCAACATTATGACAAAGTCCTTGGAGATTTGTATAGCCAAGGAAGCTATCTAATACCTACCTAGCATCTTCTACCGCTCACGGTTAATATGGTCCTCTGTAAGGTCCTTTTCGATTAGCTTCCTGCCCCCCACAACCAGCTCAGCATCGTTGACGGGTATTATAGGTTTGCCTAGTTGACCTGCCGAATTTCGTAAGTGTCCGGTATGATGCATTTCGCATGGATTGGGACAGATCACGAGGACTAACAGGTAAGCAACCATTATAACCCCTATCAAGTTGCAAAGACGACTATCTATCTAGGGTACCGGGTATACATACTTCTGAGGATCCATCATCCAACATCCAACGACCACCCATTGAGCACTGAGGATAATGCTACGACATGTTGCCTCCAGATTTCATCCCCGCGCAACTCCAAATGCATCCGACGGAAATAAGACGACGCAACACCAATGCTCGATTCCCAAGACCCGACGATGCTCCACTCTTGGGAGTTGTTCCCTTGATGATACGATACTGACCGTTTGATCTGCTATGTACCACGTTTTTGCCCAGCATAGTTGCACAACATTCTCGCTTATTGCGGCTCGAAGGAAATGCACGGCATCCGAGGCCTACATTTTCGCTACTACGCCATCGCTATTTATTCTTCTTTCCCTCGCGTTGGCACGGCCGAAGCGGAGACGGACCCCGAACGAGTCCAATGCAAACAAGCGCACATCTCTCGTCTCTGCCTAAGCGCACTCTTTCGCAGCGTGCAGGATGCAGCCCGTCGCATACGAGGTCGACCGCATCCCGCAATTCTGCCCCCCTGGTCGTTCTCTGAGGCCCCCAGAGTCATTGACGCTATCCAACATTTAGATCCCGCCGTTGATTCGCCCGAGAGGCGGACATAGGGCAACGGCTTAGATGATGGTTCATGTCGGATGACTTCCGCGCGATGCGACATAGCATGGCATAATACACCACCAACTTTGCCCTGCTTCTGGGGCGTTGTAACGGCGAGTCGTACTATGTATAATGCCCTACTCTTGGTACGATACAGGCGTGGGACGGGAGCCTCCGTGGGCGCGTTGCATGTGCAGTTGCAACCAGAGAATCTACGAACCACCAATACGTATCTATGCCAAGGTCATAGGTAATCCGGGGGTGGGATGCACTACGACTCCGGATCAAGGTGGCCGAGGGCTCTCGCATATATATATACCTATTCCTGGCCTGGCGTATAACCCTAATATTTAGGGGGAGCGAAAGGGGGGAACCAAAGGGGAGGAAGGCATGTCTCACTCACGAAGACCGGAAATCAATCCCAGTGCACAGAAGAGGATTGTCTCTCGCTAAGTGGCTGGCGAGGCTCACGATCGACCCCTTTGAGTGCTGGGCAGATGCACGTCCGCGTACTTCGTGCGGTCAAATGTCATCAACCCGCGTCCAGCGCAACAGAATAATCCTCATGATTTTCAAAGGCACAAGCGGCAACACAGGGGGGGGCCCCTCTTTGCCCCCACACACCCCCCGAGATTGTTGATGACTGTCGCAGTCCTACGGTAGATCGCGACTTGCAATATAGTTAATTTAGCTTTAAGGTGCATGTCCGGAAAAAGAAGAAGGGCGGAGTAGGAGCTGATGGTGATGCGAATGAGCTGAGTTCAATGTTACCAATGCAAAAGAAACAAAAAAGAACAGCACTGTAGCAAAATCCATTCATCTACCGGGTTCCGTTGCAAATGTGCATCAAACCGACCTAGCCAGCGCGCTAAGCTAATAACGAAAGCGCGATCTTGTTATCTAAAGGTCCCCCATCGTTTTAAGTGGATCACGTAGTTCCGCAGTTTATCTATCTAATCGGTAGATCTGGCACTTGCACTGTGACTTCCCAAAGTGCGACATGGGGGCAAACCGATAGTTATCGGCTATACCCCCCTGGGCGGAAAGTTCCCGTAATGTTTCTGGGCGGGAATATTCAAGCATGGTTGTAATACCGCGTTGGTACCGATAGTTGCTTATTGTTTCGCACGGGTGGATAGCGCGCATAGGTGCCCGTCTGACGGCTGAGTAATTAGTAAAGTTGGATAGTCACCTTATCCTATACCCATCTCCTTCGCACCGTAGCAAACCAAACCCGACAAAAAGAAAAGAAAAAAAAGAAGGAAAAAAAAGAGGACACGGAAAGAGAAAAGAAACGTCTATTGATTCGCCGTACCGGCGTCTCGACAACGGCCTAATTTACCCCGTTTAACCAACCTTAAAAAGGAACATGTTAACTGTCTGCATTACCAATCGCCTGTTGCGATTCGTTATAGGTAAAGGTCCATGTAGGTACGCGTTTTACGGGGAGTGGGAACTGGGAACAAACCCGGGAATAAAGGGGGTACGAAAAGGGGTTTTTACCAAACGAAGCAACGACAGCCGAAACGAAGAATTCGATCCCGTTGAGGGTCGATATTAGGCCGATCGAAAGTGGACGACAAAGACCAAGCTACTTCCTCTATAGTATGTTTTTCCCTTCACCTACCTACTAATCTACCACGACAACATGTCATAATCCCAGCCAAGAAAAAAGAGGTCAGGTATGTGTCACTACCCCGGATTTCTAGCACGGTGTTTTCTCTCCCATCGCCAGTCTTAGATTACCCGAAATTTCGAACATGCTGGCTAGACCGCCGACCTTAGCCCAAAACGATAGCCGAATCGGGGGTTTTGGACAATCTGGATAACGATCTACCTATACAAGAAGGGCACCCAGCTTATTTTTTTCCCCGGGACCCCGTCGCATAGCCTAACGATTCACGCCTTACTATAGTCGACCAAGGGTCCTTTCTCACCCCCCCCCCCCCCCCGCTGCTCCCCCCTGGCACTCTTCACTTCCAAATATCCCGAAGAGCATACGAAACAGGGTTTGGGGGGGGGGGGGGCTTCGAAGGTTTCCCGGGCCGCAGACCATGACGAGATCAGCTGGCGACGCCGGGCTATTCTAAGCTCCTATTCTGGAGAAAACCCCGAGGCCAGGGGGGGAGAAGAGAAGAACGATGCCAGACCCAGCTCTTGTTTTGGGAGAAACTTAGGCAGACGCGGGCATGGGGATTTCGGGGGTTGTTGTTTCGGGTCTTTGGTGCGTTTCGTCGAATGCAACAAAAGCCTCCGAGATCTGCAGCGCCGGTTTTTTTTTGGGATGGGGGGGTTTTTTAAACCCGAACGCGAGATCCATTCCTCCTCCCCAAACAAACAAAAACAGGAAAGAAAAAAACAAAATCTTTCTTGCATGAACTGTTGTTGTCGTCGCTGCGAACTGGGAGGCTTTTCCTCGGGACGATGGGCATCGCAGTACTGCGCGATGTTCTGCTGGCGTTTCGGCGTCAGCAGGGAAACCCTTCGGCGTCAAACGGGGTCAAAAGGGAGTGGACAGAACCCGTCAAGGGGGGGTGTTCGCCCCCCCCCAGGGATCAACAGCCGTATACCATTTCCGCGGAGACTATCTAGAAAGATGACATCATCGCCAGGAATTCCGCATGTGTTAAAATGGGCAGGGACTAAGGCCGAAAGGTCGCGCCAGGGGGGGACCAGGCCAGCCGACAAGGCGGCCGTCGAGTTTTGGCTGGGGAACGTATGTATTCCGTATGAGGGGGATGATGGGGAGGGAATCAATAACTGTAGTCAGTGGCCTAGACGCTATCGGAAATGACCGGCAAGGTCGACGTCGGGCTGCTCTCCGTGCCCGCTACTGACTTAGACGGCTGTGATATAATCTAGGGCGGAAACACCTCCCCCCCTGGCGGGTTTTTTTGAGGAGCGCCCGGGCTCGATCGACCAGGTTCACGGGAAAGCTGACGCTGGGGTGGTTGTTAGTCAACGCCAAGGCGAAGCAGAGGCCGTACGGGGTCTGATGCAAATAATGACCATGGGTCGATCATGATGTACCTGTAAGTAATAGGGTAGGCAGCAGGGTAATTGGTAATAGGCAATGGGTGAGTGGCCTTTTGGTAAGGGGGCTGGTTCGTTCTGGGGTAAAACCATGGGTTCACGGGATTCTCGAGGGGTGAATATGCATGATGTGAGAAAACCGCATTCGCAAAAAGCCCTTCGTTGCTGCTTTGGCCTCTTGTTCTTGGCTTGTTCTGGGCTGGGAAGAGTTCGGCTTGGCCTTTTTTTCTGGTTTCTTTGGGCGGACGTTAGTGTAGGAAGGTAAAGTCTCGTAGCGTGGAATTCCATGTGACCTCAACTCTCTTCCCCATAATCATCGTCGTGAACAACGAGCCAATCGGAGTTGATTGCAGTATTAGTGTATTCCGTAGTTCTTGCTATGTTAGATCGAGTCCCTTTATTTTTTTTAATTTACGCTCTCTTTTTTTCGGGCTCAACCTTCTTTGACCAACACCCTGTTGGGTGCTAGTAGCTATTACTGCGTAGAGCCGTAATGCGTTTAAACAACCCTCTTGGCTTCTTCTAATGGCCCCCTTTCCGAGGCCTCCCGCGACCCCAATCCGCCTCCAATGTCCCTCCCGTTGCGATGGCGTGCAATGTTGTATCGTCAAAAGCCGCATACCACGGGCCGGCAAAGAAATGGCAGGCTGAATCGGACCGAGGGTTGTGCAGGTACTCGGCCCTTGATGATGCTGTCTCTCCCATTACCGACGCCTGGATTCCCTCGTACCTTGACGAGGAGGTCTGACCCCTAGAGGCACCGAGGTCTAGCGTGGGTAGTGTACCTACATGGTACTTACGCGTGCTGAAGACGTGCCGGGGATGCTGGGTATCCGAGTATATGGTGTGGATGCTGAGCGTAGCTTGGATATTAACATGGAGAATCAAGGCTACCAAGCCAACCCGAACGAGTACGGCAAGCGGACGATTTCCGGGCTCCATTGGCCAATAGGTAGAAGCAGCGCGCCCCCCCCCCCCCCCCAACAAAACGCCCTCCCACGCTCCTCTGGCGAACGCTTCCAAAAACAGGGCTGCAAAGTCCCTCAGGCGCGAGATTACCTGCGGTTGCATTGCCTGCGCTAAATCACGGGCTGGCAGGTTTCAAGACGCTGACGGAGGCTTGAATACGGTCGGAGTCTTTTTTTACGTATAGCAGCTACGGGAGATAATAGAGAAGTCGACCTACCAGAAAGATAGAGGAGACCTGGTTGTCCGTCCTGGGCTTTAGCGTCGCTTTTAGTGCACTACACCATCACGTTTTAGGGGGTCATAATGCGCTGTACTGGGCAGATAGCTGTTGGAAATGAAAGGCCGCCACCTATTCTAATACGAGGTGGTCACGTGCCGTAAGTGGGGAGTGGCCTATAGAATAAAACCACCACCCCCCTAT